>JARYHS010010115.1:0-39460 GCA_031002005.1 Vandiemenella viatica
ATCCACAAGAGCTGTGAAAAATACATATATGTATGTAAACATGTTTGAAATTAAACTAATAATAGTGACAATGAAAATGCAGTTAAGCGATGAAAATAAGAAAGTGTGATGTAACGGTAATCTTCCACCTACACATAAGTATTGCCGGAGGAGTGGAGTGATACAATTGTTATGTTACTCTTGCTCAAAGTATCGCGGAGAGCAGCTTGCGTAGTGTGACTGGTGGCCGCTATAGCTAATGTACAGTGTATTTTTTGATCATGGACTCATTATAAAGAGAACTTGATGTGTTTTGATATGAATAGTGAGCTTGATAAGTGAAGTTTGAACAGTACAGAGATGGACAGTTAATATTAGATGGTGATAAGAAATAACCTGGTTGGAAGCGGACTCAATACTAATTTTTCCTTGAAGAATTCTGTAATCTTTCGGATGGGAAAGTTTCGATTCACAATAGTTATAAAATTTGGTGGTGGCCAACCAGTTCAAGGGCTTTAAATGTGCTGAGAAATAAACTTGTGGTGGAAAGAATTCTGTGTTAATGTACTTGATGACTTCGTTATAATCATTCTCCTACCTCCCGCTTTGAGCTGGTTTGGTAACACCACTGGCGACTGCGGCATTGACAAACTACACAGACGGAAAAAAAAATCCCAACACCAAGAAAAAATTATTGTAGAGTAATGAAATTTGGACAATGCATTTGTCAAGTTAACATGTTTAATTGATTAAATTTTCAAGATCACAGGTTAATTTAAGCTCAAGAAAATGCATTTCAAATGTGAAATACTGTTAAATTAATAGCCGGTGTAACCTCCAGAATTTTGAATGCAAGCCTGCAAACGTGAATGCATTGTGTCATACAGGTTTCGAATGTCACTTTGTGGTATGGAGTTCCATGCTTGTTGTACTTGTGCTGTCAATACTGGGACGGTCAGTGCTGGCTGTGGATGATGCTGGAGTTGTCGTCCAATGATATCCCATACGTGTTCAATTGGAGACAGATCTGGTGATCTCGCAGGCCAAGGTAACATGTCGACACTCTGTAGAGCACGTTGCGAGACAACAGCGGTATGAGGGCGAGCGTTATCCTGTTGAAAAACTCCCCCTTGAATGCTGTTCATGAATGGCAGCACTACAGAAATTCGAGCTGCAGTTGGTACCACAGTGACACAACGAACTGTTAGAAATCGGTTACTTCAAGGACAGCTCCGAGCCAGGCGCCCTGTAGCGTGCATTCCACTGACTACAAGCCATCGCCGTTTGCGACTCCAGTGGTGTCAAGCCAGAGCTCATTGGAGGACGGAGTGGAGATCTGTTGTGTTTTCTGATGAAAGCAGGTTCTGCCTTGGTGCCAGTGATGGCCGAGTGTTGGTCAGAAGGAGGCCAGGGGAACGCCTGCAACCAAACTGTCTGCGGCCTAGACACACTGGACCTACACCTGGAGTCATGGTCTGGGGAGCAATTTCCTATGACAGCAGGAGCACTCTTGTGGTTATACCAAACACACTGACTGCAAATTTGTACGTCAGTCTGGTAATTCAACCCGTAGTGCTGCCATTCATGAACAGCATTCAAGGGGGAGTTTTTCAACAGGATAACGCTCGCCCTCATACCGCTGTTGTCTCGCAACGTGCTCTACAGAGTGTCGACATGTTACCTTGGCCTGCGAGATCACCAGATCTGTCTCCAATTGAACACGTATGGGATATCATTGGACGACAACTCCAGCATCATCCACAGCCAGCACTGACCGTCCCAGTATTGACAGCACAAGTACAACAAGCATGGAACTCCATACCACAAAGTGACATTCGAAACCTGTATGACACAATGCATTCACGTTTGCAGGCTTGCATTCAAAATTCTGGAGGTTACACCGGCTATTAATTTAACAGTATTTCACATTTGAAATGCATTTTCTTGAGCTTAAATTAACCTGTGATCTTGAAAATTTAATCAATTAAACATGTTAACTTGACAAATGCATTGTCCAAATTTCATAACTCTACAATAATTTTTTCTTGGTGTTGGGATTTTTTTTTCCGTCTGTGTATATTAATTAAGCAATCAATATACTGAACTGTGTATGGAGTAATTAACTACAAAGCATCTTACAGAACTAGTGCACTGTGAGCGGAATTAATTAATTAAGTCAAACACAACTACTTAAAAATAACGTCTTACATGGAGACTGTGATCAGGACTATATTAACTAATTTATAAACGTCTTACATGTCGACGCGTTATGGACTGTGTGGTAGATTTAGTACAGGGGGAGAAGCAGTTTTTCAAGCCCTGGGGAAATGTACAAAAACAGAAAAATTAGTGAAATTCCAATAACACCAACAATTAGACCGGTGCCGACAATACCCAAAGGTGTGAAAGAGATTCTACTCTAGGCAAGCAGTCTGGCTGGTTAGTCCTCCGGGATTTGATGCGGAGGCAGATCAACATAGCGGTAATTGGAGTAACCAACACGGGACCAAAGGCAGCGAGCGGAAAGAAGAGTCATCGGGCAGAGACGTCGAAAAATAAGAACACGCTGGACGCTGCTTGCTGGCTATTTCAAATGCCTAAATTTCTTCGAAGTTTTCAATAGAGTTTTTTTCCTTTTCTCCTGTAAAATATCCAGGAACAAAACTGGAAAATGTTTTCTCTCCTAACTGAGCACAACATTTTTTCTTTCTTCCATTGTCATCAGTGGTGACGAAAAGTGAATATTTCATTCCGGGAACAGTGGTGCCTAAAGTACAACCTTTTTTCTCCTTTTGCTTTATATTGCATGCTTAGATAGTTTGTGGCAACTAGCACATTTCATGTGTATCATCATTATTTGATTTTGCTTGCTTTGTTTGTGAGAAGTGGACCTTGGAATTTCGTGTTCTCTCGTTTCTTTCGCGGAAAGTATAATCATACCGGGGACAGAAGGTGCTAATGCAGGGTTAGCAGAGATGCTTCAAATTTGAAATGAGATCCTTATGTCAAATACTGAGATCCTCAGCTCCAATTTAGAAAGTTTAAATGCCAGTAATGAGATCCTTAATTCAAAATTTGAAAAATTAAATACCAATACTGAGATCCTTAATTCCAAGTTTGGAAACTTAAATATCAACCTTAAGTACCGAGATTCTCCACTCCAAGTTTAAAAATTTAAATTCTGATCTTAAGTCAACCAATGGAACTCTTAGTTAAAAATTTGAAAATTTAAATTCAGACCTTAAGTTAAGTACTGAAACTTGTAATTCAAAGTTTTAAAATTTAAAAGCCAAGCTAAAGTCAGTCTTCTGGACCTTAAATCAGACGCAGAAGTTCTTCATTCCAAATTGCTGCAGGAACACAAGTCGCAGGTAGCTGAATTATGGAAAGATATGGAGGAATATCGTGATATGTGTTCTATGCAAGTCCAAGGCTTATCGGTTCAGTTTTCTGATCTGAAACAAAGAGGTAAAGGATGACTAGTAATTTGCACCAGGAAACTGACACCTTACAGGAGCAATGTTCGCTACTACAAGAAAACAGCGATAGTCATTGCCACCGTATTAATATAATTGAAGACCAAGTTCAAACTTTGCAAGAAGGTATCCGACAGAAGTGAAGTGTGAAGTCAAAGGGTTAACTGTGGATGTTGAACAGCTACATGAAAATGTTGAGAAGATAAAAGTTTCCACGGCTGTACTTGTAGACGAGAGAGTGAAGGTGCAGGCCCCCTTTAGAAGCAAGAGGTATTAGTGAAGGAAGAGCTCTGCAAATATCATGAAAAAGGAAAGGGCTCGATGTTTCCTGTTCATTACGGTGATGAAAAGCTAGATTGGGAAGAATTTTCTGATCAAAATGGCATTCATCCAGTTAAGTTCATTAAAAATTTTGAAAATTTTCCACCCTTCCTAGTTGCTAGCTAGAAGAAGAAAATCAGTATGGTGATAAAACACTTAAAGGCAGGACCCCGATGATGGGCCGAGCAATTTGAAGAGAATTATGAAACTTTTGCACAGTTTAAGGCAGAGTTTTTGAATCATTATTGGTCAGCCAAATGACAAATTGCTCTAAAATCAGAATTAATGCTAAATGTTATGGCCCGAAGAGAGGATCACAAACCGATTTCGTTATGTGATGCTATGCATCATATCAGTAGCTAGACCAGTCTCACAGTGAAGAAGAGTATGTTCGGATGATTGCTACTAGATTACCAGTACAGATACAGCTGATAATTAATAGCCATAAGATCTATTCCATAAAGGATGCTGTGCACATGCTGGGGAGATTAGATGTGCAAGAGCAGAGAATGAGGAGAGCAAGACATCAGGGGCAATATAACCCCACTCATTTTCAAGACATGGGATCTCCTCAAGAAAATTACCGAAGAGAAGAGAATAGAGGTTTTCGAAAGGAACAGGAAAACACACACCATCAAGACACAGTGCAGAAGGAAAATACATGTGAAAGAAAACAGCATCAGCAGTACCAAAATCAGAACTACCAACCACAGAATGTAGAACAGAGGGTAGCAACAGTTTAGGAAGGCAGCTCCAAACATTTAAATTAGTGCCTGCCACTGACAGGGCCTCACCACCAGCAGAGGCAGCAAGGATGCCAAACATGATGATAATAGCCCTAGTAGAAGAAGAAAGGAGAGGATTAAGAAAGAAGAAAAACAAGCCTGAAGTGCACTTACATGATACGATATTTGAGAGAGACATGAAGGATGAAGGGGAAACTACTTATGGAAAATATTTACTAACAGAAACAAGCGAAGATTCAAATGAAAGTGATGTGAAAGTTGAGAAGATAAGTAAGCATGGTGTAGCGGTACCACTTTGTGTTTGAAAGTAGCGCCGGATTGTGACGCCATCGGCACCATGTCCGTGGCCACGGAAGGGTGAGCCCTGGGGGGGGGGGGGGGGCGCATGGTGGGTGCTGTGGTAGGCACAAGGCGGCAGTCAGTCGCAGGACGTGGAGAAGTGTGGTTGGTGTTAAGTTGAAAGTTGTAAATGTGTGAATGTGAGTAAAAGGTGTACAAATAGCCATTCTACTTTAACTGGATCTGCAACTTTGGAGTGATAGAAGTCCGATACGTTTATAACATTGGTGGTGTTGGAGAAAAATGAAGGCACTGAATTAAAATTGGTTTCATGAAACAACTGTGTATCCATTCAGTAGTTTCTAAATGTTCTCAGTCGGAAACTGAGTGGCGGCCGGTCAAGAGAATCTGCATCTTTAGAAGGAACTTAAGGAACTCGCGGTAAGAATTTAGACAATGCTCATTATATTTCAGTGAGCGAGTTTGAAAGTAAAACATTGTGGTAGCAGATGTGGGTGGACGACCCACGAAACCGCAACAATGGGGAAAAAAGATGAGGATGAAGATGTTGGAGCAGGCCTCTAGAAGAGAATTTTTCGAGACAGAAGACAAGAAAAAGTTACAAGCAGATTAAGAAAGAACGTATAAAATTGCAAAAGGATGAAATTATGAAGATAGAAATTGAAGGATCCATGGCAACAAGGACAGGAATGTTAAGTCTGGATCGGGTTACCATTATGCGGGAGCTGTATAACAATAATACTAATGGAGACTGCAAGAGCGATGGCAGCCAGCCAGAGGGTATAAATCGGCGTAATGGCAGTGTTGGTACCTGGGCCAGAAATAATTTTACCTTCGCAGCGGCGGCGGCAGCAGCAGACATTACGGACAGAGGCTGCAAGGTATACTACTCAATGGAGGTGTACTATAAAGATATAGACTCAATACCTTTCGATGGCAGGACATATAGAGAAGGTGATGAGTAGATAAAACAGCCTCAGTTGAATGAAGTGGAAAAGATTTACCGAAAGTCAATGGAACTGAAGTGGAAAGAGAGTGAGAGGCGAGAAAAGGAGTTATAGATATGGCAAGAAAAGAAAACGATTGATCGGAAATCAATAAAATGGAAGTGAAAAGATAAAGTGACTAGGGGTAGAGGTGAGCCCTACATATAAGTAGGTAGGACAAGGATATCTACCTACTCCCACAATGGCAAAAAGTAGGGGACACTCTTATATCCTAATTCATCCTTTCAACTTAAACTTGTGGCATGTGCCATTTGCTTAATCGCTATGGCGAGATAACGTGATTTTTGGCTAAGGTTAATGAACAAACCCGCATGTCCCGTGCCCTTTCCTTGCCTGAGAAATGCCACAGCCAGGCAGCAGCAGTAGGCTGTGTGTAGTGCAGTGTAAATTGTTTGAAAGTGATTCCACAGGTAGAAAGAGCCAGCAATAATAATAATATCGTTTACATGTTATATGCGTGTTTTATTTTCAGTGATATTTTTCTTGTGTACTGACAGTTTGTGTGAGGGAACTAAGTCATCCTTTTTTTTTTACCAAAGAGCAGCACAATTTTTCTGTTTTCTTCTTTGTATGTTTCTTTGATTTGTTAAGTTGTAAGTTCAGTTGGTGTATTGGTATCTAGTTTAGATGGTTGGCCACCCAGAGGTTTACAGATGTGTATGATAGTATAGAGTTTGGTATGTATTTTTTTTTTTTTTAAATAACCTGAACAACAATCACAGTCAGTAGGAAGGGAGTGTGACGTAATGGTAACCTTCTGTCTACACATAAGTATTGCTGGAGTAGTGGAGTAATACAATTGTTAAGTTAGTCTTGCTCAAAGTATTGCGGACAGCAGCTTGCGTAGTGTGACTGGTGGCTGCTATAGCTAATGTACAGTGTACTTTTGGATCATGGACTCATTATAAAGAGGAGTGAGCTTGATAAATGAAGTTTGAACAGCACAGAGATAGATGGTGATAAGAAATAACCTGGTTGGAAGTGGACTCAAATACTAATTTTTCCTTTAAGATCTCTGTAATCTTTCAGGTGGCGAAGTTTCGATTCACAATAGTTATAAAATGTGCTGAGAAATAAGCTTGCGGTGGAAAGAATTCTGTGTTAATGTACACACATTATCATTATTCTTGGCCACCGCTGAAAAATTCTATCACCCTTATCTTGCACAATCCTACATCAATGTCATCCCAGGACACAGTAACGCAATACTGACGAGCCAGTTTGGCGTTACTGTTCCTTAGGATGATATTGATGTAGGATTGTGCAAGATAAGGGTGATAGAATTTTTCAGCGGCGGCCAAGAATAATGATAAAGTGTGTACTTGATGACTTTGTAATAATCATTCTCCCACCTCCAGATAAGAGCTGGTTTGGTAACTCCTCTGCCGACTGCAGCATTAACGAAATATATTAACTAATCAATCAACTTACTGAAATGTGTATGTAATAATTAACTACAAAGTGTCTTACAGAACTTATGCACTGCGAGTGGAATCAATCAATTAAATCAAACACAACTACTTAAAAATAATGTCTTACATGGAGACTGTGACCAGGACTGTATTAATTAATTTATACGTCTTAGAAGGATACGGAAATTGTACCTATCACTCACCACAGTTGATGATAGGACAGCACTGTTCAACACACAAACATGCTTTATAATATTAATAAATTACAAATTTTAATTGTGTATAGAGGTGAGACACATGCTGAGGGGACTAGGTGTGTAAACACTAAGATTCACCACATCACTGAAGCCAGAGATGATCAAGGTGAGAAGGATAGGATTGGGGTGGGGTGGTAATTGTGGAGGGGAGAAGCAGACAATTGAAAATTGTTGTAAACTGTACTTTGAGAAACGCTGTACAGAGTAATAAAATAAAATGGAAAAATATAATAATTCTGACCTTAATGAGTGATGGGTGTATTTTATGCTAATAAAAATAAGTAATACATTTACTGCTGGAGTCTGATAGGAAGTTAAGGTTAGAAGGATGCTTCATGTCAAAGATTAGGTTGATATATTAGTTCCCATTTACAGAATTCAGAAGGAGTAGTAGTAACAAGAAAAAATCTAACAGCTCCCACTGTGAAACAGATGTTGAAGTTGATAAGAATTGTGGGAACTAGCATGGACTGCCACTGGATGATCTACACTGAAGAGCCGAAGAAACTGGTACATCTGCCTAATACCATGTAAGGCCCCTGCGAGCACGCAGAAGTGCAGCAACACGACATGACATGGACTCATCTAATGTCTGAAGTAGTGCTGGAGGGAATTGACACCATGCATCCTGCAGGGCTGTCCATAAATCTGTAAGAGTACGAGGGGGGTGAAGATCTCTTCTAAATGGCAAGTTGCAAGATATGCTAAAGAATGTTCATGTCTGGGGAGTTCGGTGGCCAGTGGAGGACTTTCAACTCAGAAGAGTGTTCCTGGAGCCACTCTGTAGCAATTCTGGATGTGTGGTGTGTCTCATTGTCCTGCTGGAATTTCCCAAGTCTGTCGGAATGCACAATGGACATGAATGGCTGCAGGTGATCAGCCAGGATGCGTACATACATGTCACCTGTCAAGAGTCATATCTAGACGTATCAGGGGTCCCATGCCACTCCAACTGCACATGCCACACACCATTACAAAGCCTCCACCAACTTCAACAGTCCCCTGCTGACATGTAGGGTCCATGAATTTATGAGGTTGTCTCCATACACATACACGTCCATCTGCTCGATACAATTGGAAACGACTCATCAGACCAGGCAACATGTTTCCTATCACCAACAGTGCAATGTCGGTGTTGACAGGCCCAGGCAAGGCATAAAGCTTTCTGTTGTGCACTCAGCAGGGGCACACGATTGGGTCTTCAGCTCCGAAAGCCCATATCGATGATGTTTCATTGAATGGTTCACACGCTGACACTTGTTGATGGCCCAGAATTGACATCCGCAGCAATTTGCAGAAGGGTTGCACTTCTGTCACATTGAATGATTCTCTTCAGTCATCGTTGGTCCCGTTCTTGTAGAATTTTTTCCGGCCACAGCAATGATGGAGATTTGATGTTTTACCGGATTCCTGATATTCACGGTGCACTTGTGAAATAGTCATATGGAAAAATCCCCACCTCATCGCTACCTCAGAGATGCTGTGTCCCATCCCTCGTATGCCGACTATAACACCACATTCAAACTCACTTAAATCGTGATAACCTGCCATTGTAGCAGCAGTAACCAAGCTAACACCTGTGTCATACACCTGTTTTCTTACATAGGCGTTGCCAACCGCAGCGCCATACTCTGAGTGTTTACATATCTCTCTGTTTGCATACGCATGCCTATACCAGTTTCTTTGGCTCTTCAGTGTAGGTTGCTAGTGTAAACTGTATGCCTAAGGCCATTCATCCTGATGAACAGTTGGCTAGTGATGAGGTGTACATCACCAGCTGTGCAGTGAAGGAAGTGAAGTTGGTAAATAGTGTATATAGATCTGTTAGTGGTATGTTGAATAATATGAAAGGATTCTCCAGGTGTAGGGTTGGTATAGGTAGCTATAGCCAGATGCATGCTGCAAGTTTTGCAGCAAGGTCTATTGCATGGGAAAGATTCATGTTGTAGTCCCAGAGCATCAGAAGGTGACCAAGATGTTCTTGAGGTTGGCCGGACTGCTGAAGCAGGTGTGAGGAGCAGAGTGCCAGATTATAGGAAGTAGGATGCACATTTCAGGAAAGGAATGTAGAAAGTCATGCCCATTGTGAAGATTCTGATTAATAGACTCAAGACAAGGAGAGAACTGGATGTTGAATGTGGGGTGGCAGTCAGCTTATAGGGAGTTTCTGGGCAAATAGTGGTTGGTAGCACAATAGATTTGTATTTGATTAAGTTCACAGGGCAACAGTGAGAAATGAGAGCTCATATTAAGTTTCGAGGACATCTGGAAAGTCATTCTTGATTGAAACTGATGGGACTGTCATGGATTGCAAGGCTACAAGGAAGGGAATGTTAGGTATGAAACATTTTTTTAAACTGCTTTACGTCTCTCAACAGCGAGGTCTTTAGCATGGCCTTTTTGAAGGAAGCATCCCGGCATTTGCCTGGAGTGATTTGGGAAACCATGGAACAACCAAACTGGATGCCCGGACGGGGATTCGAACCACCGTCCTCCCTAATGCGAGGCGAGAACGCTAACCGTTATACCGCCACGCTCGGTGGTATGAAACAGATGACAACTGTTGAATTATTGTTTAATTTGTGAGCTTTATGAAGAGAGGTGTGTAAGCCACCTTGTCCTAGGTAGATTATCCATGGCAAGTAAGGTGATGTGTTGTGGGAATAGGTCCAGGCAGTGGCGTAGCTAGCGTGGGTGACACCCGGGGCGGTTATCGATGGTGTCACCCCTCGAATACTTAAATTAAAAATTAAATAAAATTTAATATCTTTTAAGTGTAAAATATGATATTAATAAAATATAATTAAATAAACATTTATTGTTATTAAAAATTATAGTTAATAAAATTGTAATATTAACATCATTTAAAAAAATACACAAATAAACTAAAAACAATTGCTTTCACAATCTCCTCTTTTTAGCTTTAACAGCTGCAAACTCGTAAATCACATCTTCAGAATTATCAATTTGAGTTACTTCATGTTCAATAGTCAATGTGGCAAGATTTTAACCACGTGTTGCTCACCGGTGATCGAAAGTGGTTTTAGATTAATTTTAACTCCTTTGAAGATCGGGTCTCAGTCCGACACTCAGCCGTCACTGGATTGGTTTATGTTTTGACGGTGCGGACCAGTGTCGGCCTGCTAGATGTAGAGAAGCGCATAGAGAGAGTTCGGAAATTTCCCTTCTCTTACGACTAAATGTTGTTTTCATATTATTATTTGCCTTAAAAAAATGTATTTTCTTCATCTATGATCATCAGATGTTCATAAAATGTAGGAAGAGTCTTAGCATCTTCGCATATAAAAATCAAAGCTTTGCCAGAGTTGAACATCAATTTTAAAACCCACAAAAATTGCAGCCGAAATTCGCATTTATAACCGAACCTCCCACACCCGAATCGCACGCCGTAACCAGATGCAAGACTAATCTAGAAGTACTGAAAAATATGTATTCAAACACACAAAAGTGGATTCGTGTCTTTTGAGAGCAAAAATAGATGGTATACAAAAAGTGTATGTTTAATTTATCATGTTTGGAAACTTATTTTTCATTACACCTATGTTCGGACTGGTGACACAAATGGTTACTGCGAGCGATTTTGAATCTGAAAGTCCCGGTTCAAATCCCGGTCTCGACTGTAATTTTCATGGGCATTAAAATTGACATTTACCACTGGCAAATCTTTTATCTGTTAATGCGAAGGATGCTCAGTGGTTCGAATTTCACGTTAATCTGTAGGTCTTCTTTTCAAGTTAGGTTACTAAGATGTAGGTGCACTGCGAGTTTCTCAATAAGAAACTCTGTGACTAGAACTTTGAGATAACACGAAATTATTATTTTTACTATACAAAATCTTTAAGACCTATATTTAAATTAAAATATGTTATAATCTCGTTCTTCACTAACAAAAAATACTGACTGAATCGAAAAGTACCTCAGACAAAACAAACACGTCAAGTGCGAAATGATTGACATTTCATTGAGATTGCGTTGATACTGTTAATACTGCGCTGAGATACTATTTTTGTACATAAAAGATCAACCAGTTTGGTGATTACGTGAGTCAGATAAATGTACTTTCGTACCAAAATTGTGCAAAATATTAGTACAGTACTCTATAATAAAGTAGGGTGTCAAACCTACCCGTCATCCACAATACCGATTCCCTGAAATAATCACTTGAAAACGTTAAAGGAGACTAAAGACAGGATAGGGACTAGGGATTGCAATCCAGCAAAGCGGGATCCCGCAATCCCGCGGGATCCCACATCATTAGACAGTCTGGCGGATCACGCACAAAATTAAGTGGATCCGCAAAATGCGGCGAAAACGCGTGTCAGTCTGCGTGACTCGCTGCCCCACTCGATCTCTATCGGATGTTTTGCACGGTTTGCCTGTGCCCATGCAGTTGGCATTTGACTCGTGTGAACAAATCTTTGTCATTCTTAAGTAAACAGATACACTTTTGCGTATTCATAAAAAGTTACGTTTGTTTCGAGTACACATTTCTGTAATTTGAGTTATGTTGCGTATTTAATACGATTTTCTAACTATATAATTATATTTTATGTGTCGCACACGTTATCTGAACTACACGGTTACAGCTTTTTATTCACGGTCTCATTATTCCCATTTTCTGTATTTGCAGATAAAGTAATTGTGACGATTTCCTAATTTGCGGCTGAAAATTTGATTATTCGTTGATATGAAACTAATGTTATCGTAATTTTAATGATCGCATACCTATTTATTTAACAGCTATTAAAAGGAAATTGTATATCCTTTGACTTATTGTTGTTTTGGCCGCTGCCTCAATGTGTTTCTTTGACGAAAGCCACCTGCTTACATGTGCCGCTCAGGCTTTCGATTAATCCCTCTTCTCCTTGTTATTATTTCAACTAAATGTAAAAAAAAAAAGTTATAATGAAATTTTCACGGGTTATCAATGAATTGTGTTGTAGAAACACCATACTTCGACGGCTGCCTCCGCCGTCTTCCTCACGTGTGTAATTTCGTGTGTTTGCAATGAAATCTGGAGATACAACCTATGAGGACTTCACTGCAATCATTCGCCGAGAAAGTCTCCTTTCTTACCAAAAAATAATAATTTCCACTCCAAAAACATCGTTACGCCACATAAGTAAATCTGAAATACTTGACAGTTTACGTGTTGGTGAGTAGTTTCTTTTAATAACATTGAATCAACCGTAATATCAATCAAGGAATCAGGAGATATAATAATGAATCACGCAAAAAATGCCAAGTCTCGTGCTTGTGCAGTGACAAAAAGTTATGAGACTACACTTTACAGAGTATATTCAATTAACTTTGTGAAATGGAATGCTTTTCTCAGTGTTATGGAATGTTTATTTAGAATTTAAAAGAAAAAAACTCTGGTAACTTGGCCATTAAGCAAACCATATTTTTAAACTTATGTGATGTATTGTAAGCCACATAATATGACCCAAGACTCAATATTTTCCATTATTATTATTTATTTAAAAATTGGTTTAGATTAAAAAACAAAAATGTAAAACCTCGAAAAACACTTAAGACACGCTAAAAAGTTTTAATATCATTTTGCCAATCAAAATATTGTTAACTGTTAATTTTTATCATTTAACATTAAAAATTATTTATTAATTTAATTATTATTTAATTTATTAATTTTTAAGTATCTATGTTTTAAATATAAGCGTTAAAAAACTGTTTGTACCAATCCCGCATGGATCCCGCAGGATTGGCGCAAATCCCGCGCAGATCCCTTGGGATTGAAAACACTGCGGGATTGCAATCCTT
This sequence comes from Vandiemenella viatica, assembly GCA_031002005.1. Classification (NCBI taxonomy): domain Eukaryota; kingdom Metazoa; phylum Arthropoda; class Insecta; order Orthoptera; family Morabidae; genus Vandiemenella; species Vandiemenella viatica. Next base: position 13,301 of record JARYHS010010115.1, read on the forward strand.
AATAGTGACACGGGCGAGCTATGGAAAAGTGTGGACGCGAGGGTTCGAGCCGTCGCTCGGCCAACTGTTGTTGCGGTGACGGTGCAGACTAGTATTATCGAAGTGCAGCTCGACCTTCACACATAGCAACTGATACACAAACTGGCACAAATTAAAATCCCAACATCCAGACGGTGTTGTGATAAATGAATGAAATTTGGCCCCAAGTATGCCCACATGAAGAGTATTAAATGATTAAAAATTGAAAGTTTTATATGTAATAAAACGTATGAGAATTACCTTTTTTTTTTTTTAAGCGTATAAGTGACGAACAGTGTGGTGTAACATGATACTTTGCTGTCCACAAGTTTTTGTTGGCTAAGTATGCCAAGGCAAAGAGTGACAACTCTCTACTCCCAAATGTCTAACTATGAGAGGTCGGAGAATTGACGCATTTTTAAAGAGTGCATCATATTGTTAAATCTCCCGAGGGATTGGCCGTAGTGCTATGTCAGTATACAGACTTGTTACACAGTGGATGAAAGAAGGCTCTAATACTCATAGAGCAGACATGGGTCCATACAGATGGATAACAGGCACATGAAGACCAGCAAATGTTGTGGGTGGCTGTTGCTGACAGATGGTAGACTGCAGGCCAGATCCAAGCAGTGGTTACAGATAGTAATGCCCTCCCCCTCTCCAGACGATTGTAAACTAATATCATAACGTCACGCAAGTGCAGCCACCAATGTCATGTTTTGGCGGCAATCAGTTTCGACAGCATGACTGAGTCGGCACCGAGCGTGGTGGTGTAATGGCTAACGTTCTGGCCTCGCATTCGGGAGGACGGTGGTTCGGGCATCCAGATTTAGGTTTTCCATGCTTTCCCCAAATCACTCCAGGTGAATGCCGGGATGCTTCCTTCAAAAGGCCATGGCCAAATTCCTTCCCATTCCTTGCCCCCCATCCTTTCCCGTCTCTAAAGACCTAGTTGTTATAGGAGACGTTAAGCAGTTAAAAAAAAAAAAAAAAAACTGAGTCGGCTGTTGTTGAAGGCAATGACAGCCCATCACTATGTGGACGAGGTACTGCATCTTCTTGTGATACCCTTCATGTTCACCATCCAAATCGCATTTTCCAACAAGACACTGCCCGTCCTCATACTGCGGCCATCGTTACACAAGCCTTGCAAGGAGTTTCGATTACAATGTGGACAGCACGGTTCTCAGATTTGTCCCCAATAGAACATATCTAGGATACCAGGAGTAGACACATTAGATCACATGGTCACCCAGCACAAAATGTGCAACAACTGACTGCAAAAGACATGCACGCGTAGTGAGACATACACCAAGAAGACATCCGAACACTTGTGTCAATGCCGGCAAGGATCCACGAATGTATTGGTGCTCAAATTGGGCGCATTTCTCACTGACAACTGTATCTAAAGGTAATAATTTAGCCTGATCCATTTCCATTTGTTATCATTTTTTCTAGGTATGGCCCTGGATATATCTTCAAAGTTTCCTAAAGTTCTACGATTCATGTATGAATTTTGTGATTTTAATTTCCGTCAGTGTAACTATTCGGCGACCATAATATTCCGCTATAAATTTAAAAAAGTCGAAAGCTACCCATTTGTTATTGAAACGTTAACATAGGCTGTATTTAAATGACTTCGCAATCTCCGTATTTGTAGGACCAAGGGATATTGAGAGGAAAGTTAACAGAAGTGGCTTGATCCAAGTAGAAGCAATTCCAGACCCAGATGAGGTCCCATTCATGCAAACCCAGGATCCGGGTCCCACAAGTTGTGAGACCCTGGGGGATACTGTATAGTCATAGAAGCAACTCTACATTAAGTTCCTTCATAAAAATAGAAGAATAAAAAAATATAAAAACATAATTAAACGTAATTAAAAAATAACGGGTCAGGTAATAAAAGAACATGCCTTTGCGATATCTGCCGTCTTTACATGAAGTACTTAACAAGTGAAGTATTTTACTATCCGCCTAAGAACAGGGCCGCCGTAAGGCTCTATTTCCACCAAGCAGCTAGTCGCGGGCGGCCGGCTGCGCGTGATTCCTGTTTATTTAGTTATGGCATTATCCATACCCATTGACGTGACCGCGACTTGGAATTCGCCGCGACCGTAAAAGAACACGCGAATCGAGCAGCCGCGCGCGTGACTTAATAACTATGTAAAATTACTGCGCAATGTACACTGCGCGACTAGCCGCGCGCGACGGACTGCCTTTCATGCACAAAACTACGCAACATACACGTAGCGTACGCTATATATAGAAATCTACGTATGCTTTTAAAGTTCTGTGAAAGATATGCCAATTAAAAAAGAGCTAGAATGGGATTCATTGCAAGACAGGATGAGGGTGGATGGGGTCATGGGAGTGTACGAATCGTGTATTGGTGATGAAGCATGGGAAAGATATTGGAGTAAGAATTAGTAGTAATGCATGGAAGGGAAAAGATAACCATGACCACAAACAAGCTCAATTTTGGGAACAAGGGTGTAGGGAGATTCTCAATTTTAGGTAAGGGTGTCAAGGATTGGAATAAGTTACCAAGAGAAATATGATGAATAATTTACCAAAAATAATGAAAGAATTTTAAGTTAAAATTTGTAGAGGGTGAATGAAGGTGGATGCAGGAAGGGGTAAGGGGTGTGTGTGTGTGTGTGTGTGTGTGTGTGTGTGTGTGTGTGTGTAGGGAAATTGTCACCCGAGCGTGCGGTCTGTTGCAATTTAATTAATTAAGAAATTATGCCATATGTACACTATGAATCGCCTTGCTTTACGGAAAATCTAACATTTTTCTTGAAATAATTTCGAGGATTTACAATTTAAGTCTAATTACCATGATTTTAACAATTTTAGATACATATAATAAATCCTTCCTATCTTTATACAAGAAAACTTACATTTTATCCACCGCCGCTTCTAACAAACCAAACAACAGTGACGGACGGCAAGCACAACAAGTTCCTCTGATTGTTGGAGCTACAGAGCGGTGCTTTCTTTGTTTAAGGGCGCGGTGTTGCCAATAATTATACTCTACTGTAATGAAAGAGCACAGCCCTCTGGATCGTATTTAAAGAAGTGATACATCAACTATCCAAAAAAAATAAAAAAAAAATTGTATCACACTAATTTTGATTACTATTTTCGAAATGCGGGTGTCACCCCTAAATGGGTGACACCCGGGGCGGACCGCCCCCCCCCCCCCTAGCTACGCCACTGGGTCCAGGTGAGGTTAATGGAATGGCTATTATGAGAACTGAGGAAATCTAGATGGTGCTTTTGCTGTGGTTTCAGATCAAAAATATATCATTGATTATCTGAATCACATTAGAGGTCTGCGTGGGATTTTGTTCAGAAATTGTTTCTCTAGATAGCCCAGGAAGAGGTTAGTATAAGATGGAGACAGACACTGGAAGAATTGTGAGGTGTGTTTGATGTAGGAAGCGAGGTTCTACGCAAGGGGTTGGAAGCATTGATCCACAAAGGCTGAAATTCACTCAATGGGCAATCCATATGCCACAACTATAGGCCACCTGGAATGTTCACCCTTGGGAAGCTGCTATTATGTGTATGTACGAGGTTTTCTTGCCAAGATCCACAAGCCTGTCTTTGGGCGACCTATGGCTCATATGCAGCAAATAATAAACTGATTTGAGCTTTTGAGGATCAATATCTACAGCCTTTTGTCCAGAATCTCCCATGTTACAGCAAAAATGCCCCACACTTCCTCATGTGTCTGTCGCAGTCCCAAACCCACTACTTCCAGACTCCTTTTATGCTTCCATTGCTTTTAACTTCTTGTACACTAACATCCGTCACTGTCAGGGCAACCCCCTTGACCTCAACATCCAGTAAGATCCCACCAATAAACCTATCACTTATTGTTATTATACACAAATACAATTTTTATTTCGGTTACAAATTGTGATTCTTTTAATTTATTACTTTGTACCACCTTTTCCAAGGGATAAACTTTTCCATAAGTTTTGATTGTCCGTTACTCCTCCCTTCATTACCACCTCCACCCTTCCCACCACGTTTCTCTCTGGCTTCAGTCAGGTGATGATTTTTAGTGTTTACACATCTGATCCCTTTTCCATGTTTCCTCTATACATGATCAAGATGTAATTGAAGTATTGTAGAGTGTATCCATGTTTGTGTGTGTCACAGGTCCTCATTTTTTTTTTATCTATGATGAATGATGGGTTTACTTTACTTATTCTGCCCTTTTTAAAGATACACTGATATTTACTATTTATTTTCTAAGTAATATAAAAATTGGTACCAATTTCCCCACTACCTTTTCTGTGAGTATAAAAGTATTCATCCTACTTTCTTTACTAAAGGTACTAAAGAAAGCTGATTATTTCTGGATCAATTATACAGTAAACCTTCTTCAGTAAAGAATTTTAAAGGAACAGAGGAAACAGATATTTCAGTTAATAAAGTTCATGCTGGCTAAAAATTATTTTCAGCATGCTAATCTATATTAATGGCTGTCCCATTTAAGCAGCATCAGCTTTCATAAATAATTTTGTTTCTTGCATAGGAAGCTCATCTAGGAACACAAAGTAAGCTGCATGTTTTAAAGTCAACTGAATAAATAAAATAAAACAGCTTCATAATTTGGAGCCTCTACACAGATACTTTTTTTGGTAATCAGTGGAAACAAAATTCTTCTAGTGATTTTCATTTTTTTCTTTAAACAGTTGGTCCATAGGTTATTATTTTTAAAGTTTGTTTCATGTTTCAAACCTTAATAGTGCATTTGAGCAGAACCAGAAAGTTTTCTAATATCCAGAGCTTCCAATAAAAAATAATACTACTGAGATTCAAAAATATTTCTACTGTACATAAATTTTACTGCTGTCATCCTCTTTTGCCTCTGTCTATTCTGCAATTACTGTACAGCCATTAATAATCAGATATCAGTTAAAGTATTGTATTCACCTTTCTTATAGGTATGAGTGTAAGAAATTGTATGAATGCACAACTTATCAAGGGAAGGATGCTCATTGGTTTATTTGAATGGAAGTAGAGTGGCATGGAAGAATGAAATAATTAATTAATACATTATCTAACATTGTAGAAGAGATTATTAAGTCTTGGGAATTAAGTAAGTTAATTCTATAGAAGTTAAAAAGATTTCTAAAGTTATTATTATTATTTTTTAAGGGATTAGTTGAATTTTCATGGTTGAAAGCAGTGATCAAGGTCTTTTGCACAGGGCACAAAAGGGTAGTTATAAAGGGTCTCAAAAACACAAAGTCAGAAGTCTGCAGTCACTTAGTTCACAGTGTGTCCACACCATTAATATGTGTACCAACAATATTTGGTTAAAAGTTGTAATGTTTTACAGTTCCTAAAACACAAGCCTGCTAAATGAATAAAACTGTGATTTGTGGTGTGATTCAATTCTTTTTTTTGGGGGGGGGGGGAGGAAACAGCAAAAGAAATTTATGAGAGGATTTTGCCTACATTGGGTGACACATGCCCTTTCTATGAAACCACTCAACTTTGGGTAAATGAGTTCAAACATGGCAGAAAAAGACTTCATATTGCTAAAAATAATAATATCTGTTAGGCCAGAAATCACCGATAAAGTTCGCGATATTGTTTTGACTGATGGACGAGTGAAGTTAAGGAGTTAGCAGAGGCCACAGGCATCTCAACTGAGTGGGTTCATTTTATTTTTCATAATGAATTTCACATGACAAACTTTGTGCGCGATGGGTGCCATGACTGTTCACTATGGTACAAAAGGAAAATTGCATGTGGACATCAACAAACCATTTGGAGGTTTTTAAGAAGAATCCAAATGACTTTTTGAGGCATTTTGTACCTATGGATGAACCATAGATTTATCATAAATGAAACAGCAGTTAAAACAGTGTAATGCATGAGGCAAACTGGCTATGAAAAAAATGCATCCCACCTGCTTGAAAGATGATAGCTTGCAAACGGAATTCTCATGATTGACTACTTGGAGCAGGGAAAAACCATTTCTGGAGAATACTACAAATCACTTTTGGAGAAACTGACGACAGCAACTGTAGAAAAATGTCTGGGAATGGCCAAAAAGAAGGCCTTATTTCACCATGAAAATATGCCAGAGCATTCAAGATGCATCGCTCAGGAAAAACTGAGTGAACAATGGTTTAAAATCCTTCCACATCCATCCTGTTCACCCTACACACAGATTTCAGTCAAATGAAGGTAGAAGACTATTCTGAGGTTCTTGAAGAAATCAGTTACCATGAGGGAATCATAAAGCTGGAACAAGTAAGTTGAACTTTGTGAGGAATACATAGAAAAATAAAATACATTTCAAGACTTAATTTGATATTCCTGATATCAAACCACCCTCATAACACTAATGAATTGACATAATTGTGGCTTTGAGATTTAACACTTTATTTGCCTTTAAGTTATTACAGCAGAGTGTTAAGGACAGGACTGTATTGGGTTATTATGAAAGAATTAAAAGGAAATAACCCACAGACTCTGTTAAGGGAATATTCTGGTATTCATCTGAACTGATTTTCAAAAAAATTGGAAAACAAAATTTGGATCCCTGGTCTATAAACCCAAGCCATCCTGGATGTAATTGTGCCACATTATTTAGTACTGAGAATGACAAAATAAACTAGACCATAAACACCACCTTACATACCTCACAACACTAAATAGAGTGCTGACTCATATTTACACGAGGGTTCTTTTCCATGCACACATTTTACAATTTTCTGTTCACAACCTAAAATGAGATGAAAAGTATGCCATAAATAAAAAGCTGATAAATGGACCAGTCCATTCTGTTCTTGGACATATTTTAAGGAAAAGTAGTTGTGAGATTATTATTGCTATTTGGGCTTCAGGGCTCGGTGATGTGGTTATTAGCAGTCTATTACTATGACAATATTTTTAAAAAGCAGCCTGGAGATCTAAAACATATATTGTAAGAATAAATATAAATGGAAACTTAGAAAACTTACATTGTGAGCGTGTTAATCTTGGTGCATCTAACAACCAATCAGACAAGGATAGATCTTTGTAGACAACACTGCGAAAATGTTTTCCTCCATTGACATTGTAAGTCCCAACTGCAATTCTTGCAGTTGTCATGTACACATATTCATTGCAGCGCTTGCACATTTCTCTTAACACACTGGTTGGAGCTACAAGTAAAAATGTTTAAACATTAATACTTACCAAACAGTAAACTTGACTGTAAGCAAATCAAGGTTGTTTCACATTAAATTAACTTAATTTGGGAGTGGAAAAAGCAGCAGGAAACTAAAGGTACACAACAAAGCACTAACTTGCAGAATATACTCTATCTGCAATAAGTAAGCTTGTTACATTCAACACAAGTTGGGATGCCAGTAACTGTTGTTTGATTACATTTAAAAATACTGTTTATATCTTCTGATTTTAAAATTAATATTATTAAAATAGGTTGGCAGCTGTGGAGGAAGATTCTTAGCCAGCTGGTTAAAAATGGTTGTAGCTTTTGAGGTGTAAAATACATTTTAACTGAATGTATAATGAAGTCCGCAAATTCAAAGGTTAAAGTGGCCTGTATTCAACAAAGCAACAAAATTCAGAAATTGACAGATGGCCATTCTGACTTTATTATCATCTTGTTTTAAACGTTTTGAAAGGGGGGAAAAAAAAGGGCTGCTTTGCCACAACATGAGAAGAATGGTATTACAGGAGTATACTAATACGCCGGTTATAGGCATGTTAATCCGATTCGAATCTATGACGAACAAATAAATTCAAAACATTTAGTGCAAGGTAAATATATTAAACAGAAACATTGCAGCAACTTAGAACTTACCATGAAGCATTGTAGAGGGAAGAAGTATACGAGCCCTGTCAGCTAGCTCTGTGCTTAAGGTACTGCCTAATAATAGAATATCAATAGCCTCTTGTTTACTGTTATCTAACAGATTATTTTGGATAGTTCTTGCAGCAGACCTAGCTCCATCCATTAACTGGAAAAATCCATAGCAAACTCAGTTAAATAGAAACATTATTAGCTTATAAAGCAATATAATGAGATCTATCATTTGCCATCTGGATGGTGTAAAAAGTACGATGGTTGTTCATAAAATAAGTTTCCCAATGGTTTTTTACAATTAAAAACACATTTATTTGCTTTGAATTATACATTTTTGGAAAGTTTTGACTTTTTCCTATTTTTCTACATAATTGCCGTTAAGGTCGATGCATTTTTGCATGCAGTGTACCATCTTCTTTATGCCCGAGTCATAGAACTCACCCACCATGCCATGAAGGTAGCTTAACATCTCTTCTTTCAGCTCCTCTTTGGTTCTGAATTGATTCTCACCCAAGTGCTCAATTCAGGGAAGATATAATAATCACTTAGGGCTATGTCTAGGCTGTAGGGCAGGTGTGTGACAATATCCCATTAAAATTGTTTGAGAAGATCGGTTGTTACACTGGCAGTGTGTGGATGAGCGTTGTATTGATGGAAACGCACTCCCCTTGTGAGCACACCTCTCCTCATTTTGAATTGCACAGCGCAGGTTCTTCAACATTGCAAAAGTAGTGGTTATCATTGATTGTTGTAGCAGCAGGCATGAATTAGCACAACAATAACCCCTTCCTATCCCAAAACACACTTGCCATCACTTTGCTGGCAGACAGTGTTTGCTTGAACTTCCTCGGCTTCGACGACTGGATGTTTCCACTCACTGAATTGTTCCTTCGTTTCAAGGGTTCGTGTAGTGGACCGAGGTCTCATCCCCAGTAACAAATGAATCCAAGAATTCTTCGCCATCATTTTCACAGGCTTGAAGAAATTTGTGGGTCGCTTCAACATGTTGCCGTTTATGGTCTTCCATAAGCATTCTTGGGACCCATCTTGCACAAACCTTGGCATACCTTAAATGGTCTGTCAAAATTTTGTCAATGGTAGTCTTCCTAGCATTAGGGATCATCACGCAGAGCTCCTGAGCCATCACCCTTCGATCTTTCAGCATTTCTTCTTCTACTTTTGCAATCGTTTTTTCCTAAACCGATGGCAGTCTGGAATGCTGTTCGTCATGGACATCTATACATCTGCCTTTGAATTCTCTGCAACATTTGCACGTGTTGTATGCTCATACACTTCACACAATTTGGAATGAACATCCCGCGGCACAGTGTTTCTTGCACACAAAAAACGAATTATAGAGCACCTGGCGGGTGAAGCGAGTGGGAGCTCCATCTCTAACTGCTGCTCAGCCAAGACTGAGCATCACAGTCAGTTCACCAGGGTGGGTATTGGGAGAGGGGGAACCTAGCTACATGCCAATGTTGCCAGATCGTGACTGCAGTGTCTTGAGAACCTTATTTTATGGACAACCTTCATAGAATTGAAACTGTGTATTAGGTCTACAACAAAAATTAGAAACTGTTTCCAGATTGATAACAAAATCTTATGATTCATGCAGAAAAAAATGTACAGTAACCATATACTCAACCATATACCTGACTACTTTTCCTTGTTTATTCAAAATATATTTCACAATGATTTTGATCTCCTTATTATATGTTATATTTTGGCAAATCTTTAAAATGGCTTTTACAATTATTATTATTATTATCATGCATTTATTTACAAAGCAGTTGGCTATTAACAGCATAATACCATTCAACATGTACAAAATTAAAATCCTAAATACATGATCAAGATATATTTTGCTACTTGTAACAAGAATGTATGCTACCAACCTTAGAACCACCTTGTATAGCACCAGTTCCAGCATATATTTTGCTTACTTCATTCCCATTGTTAATCCACATCTGTCTAAAAACCTCTTCAAATCTTGAAACTATTTGATGTTTTTCCATTAAATTTAACAGGTGCAATTGTTTTGCTAAAGTCTGTGAAAATTTTTTAATTTTAAATTATAATTTAAAAATATTTAATACATTAATATCCTAAAGGTAGTACCTACAACTAACAAATAATGTTATTTCCTGAGATAATACAATGAACCTGTGTTTACTGTATGTAAATCAGAGTTTGTGAAAACTGTCACATCAAGAAATATTAATAATTTGATAGTAATAGGTACACAAAGCAGGGTATGTAAGCAAAAGTGTTAACTGCACATGTATAAGCTCGGAAATGCCACAATAATACTGATGATAGGAATATAAAGGGAGGGCTGTTTAGGACCAAGATAAAACAGGGCATCATGGATGCCAAGAACCGTATTTAAGATTGAAATACAAAGCATATAAAATCAACAATTGGGGAGTTTGACAGGGACAACTGAATGCATCACAAGAAGGAATATTTTCACAGTGAGACACAGCTGCTCATATGGGACATAACACCACAATTATGGTGCACTTGGAAAGCCTAATGGACCAAAGAGAAATGGTGCAGTGAAGCCTAGTGGACCAAAGAGAAATTTAAGTCCAGAAGTGATCCACAAAGTGTGTTAAGTCAAGTTGACAGACTCATCTTATACATGACAGTGACAGATAGTTCACACGTTTTAACACTTCAGGATAGCTGCATCTGCTGTAGCATCATTTCACTCCAACGCAAATGGTTTACCATTAGACTCACTGCACCAATTCCTTTTATCTTTTAGAGCTGCACTTTGGGCTATGATGGGTTTAAGATTTCAGGCAATAAGATAATAATTCCCAATATCACAATTTTATGACATGATGATTCCCAACGTATTAGTTATTTAACATGACCCACTCTACCTTGGGTGTCAATGGTAGGAATACATGAATTAGGACATATCATAGCAAATGTCAGCTTCCATGACATATTTAAAGGGCATGACACTGGTTAATGCCAGGGTTGGTGGTGATAGTTGTCACCATGCACAATTCATGATCTATGTCTGGAAGAAAGTCTAAAACCATGCTTCATGATAGTTAAGAGGCAGAAAAGATAATATTTTTTTCATATAACTTCTGGAGATATGTTCCAACAGGCCAACATCCAAACGCAACTAAATGTTGAAACAATTTTTTGCAGGGCAATAGATGAAATCTTTCCTGTCCTTAATGGGACCAGAGCAGATTTTACTAACAGTGGATTTGCATCAAACTGATGTGGCAAACAATTCCTCAGAACTGCTGAAGCCTCTTCTATTCAATGCCTAGATGTATAGCTCCTTCATTGTGGCTTAGGTGGTTTCAAGTGATGCCAATTTTTAAAGTAATAATAATTTCATTCCTTTGATATTTATTAAGTGTTATAAATTTTAATCTCATAACATGCTTTAATGGTGTTACAATTTCCATAAGCACTAGTTTATAAAAATTTAGAAGCAAAATAAATTATTAAGTAACTTACAACAGCGAATGAATCCTTAAAACAATATTAAAGTTTTGCAACACTGAAAATGCATTCAGTAAACACATGCAAAAACTACATCAATAAGAACAAGTTGGTAACTTGTAAGATCTTATAATAAGTATGGGACATGTATTTGAATATTCTTGCTACAGCGAAATGAATGTCAACAAAAATAACTAGATAAAAAGACATGAACCAATCTTAAGTTCTGCAATTTGTTCAGTTTCAAAACAAAAAAAGGTTTTATTTCCATTAGGAACAAAGGTGCTATAAAGTGGGATAAATTAAACATGCAGACAGGAGAAAAACCATCACATATCATAAGTTGGAAGCTGGAAGTGTGTTGAAACATGGATAGATATGCACGCACATTGAATGTTGTAATTTTCAGGCTTATGTCCCTTCGTCAACAGTAGAATGAGATGGCTGTTGCAACACGGCTGCAAGCAGCTAACTGGAGGTTCATCCTGTTGGTTGGTGTCTCATGGTGGTGAATGTGGAGTGAGCATGAAAAGCACGAACCTGAATATTGCAAAAATCGAAACCATATCGCGGAAACAAATAATGAGCTGGTGGAAGCAAATGACAGCAAATATTGTACTGAAAGCATTTTTGCACACAGTGTTGCGTCCTGGTTGGCTTTTACTTCCGCGAGCGGTTCGGAAGATGAGAGCTTGATATTAGAATCAATTGCAACATGGGTATTCACTTCAGACTAGGGAACTCGGAGTGGAATAACTGGTAGTAATAAACATACACAAGAATTATCAGAGATAAGTTTGCAGCTCACGAAGACCGACTTACATCTGTAAACCTAAGTTCCGTCGGTAAAACTTGCTAAGAAATCAAAGTCTAAGGCTAAGGTAGGCGCGAGTTCTGAATTCTAATTTCAACTCCTACATTTGTTTAACCTAAGTCCCAGGGAGGTGCGTGGCTTCAAAGTACTATTCGACCATGTCGTTCCGTCGACTAAGTCCTATACTGGCATCAGAACCTATGCCAGAACCTAAGTTCTGCTTCCTCATGAAGCCTGAAGTCGAGAGTCGAAGTCCTGCTAGTCTAGCTGCCGTGCCCCGCTCCGGTCAGCTTCCAACCCCACTCACTGGCGGCTGGTCCCTAACTAGCTCTGTTGCTTGCTGGACCAACTCTGGCTTCAGTGGCCCAAACGACCCCCTTATATACCGCTTGATTGCGTCCTTAATCTGCCTTCTAGAAGCTTCTGTCAGGTACTCTCCCGGGTCACGTTGCAATACACATGCCTGTCCACCTATATCGGGCCCCCCGGTGGCTGCTTCCCGGATAACTCTGTTGGTAGCTTCCATACTTAATGACGTTGTTGATCTGTTTTCTGGAGACTTTCTAGTCGTTGCCTCACTAATGGCTCTTTCCTATACTTGGAGCTTCTCACGCAACTGAATATTCCTAACTATTTCGTGCTTATTTCACGATATTCGTGACACATTCGCGACACCTCCCCCCTAGGGGAAAATTTTGCAATCTCTCTTGAGAGTGCAAAATTTTCTAGTACTATGTCGGCTGTGTGAGCTGCCTTTTTATTTAATTCTTAGTTCATACATTTTATACATTTTAACAAATTTTCTTTTATCTTCGTTTACTTCAGAACCTGTACCTGCAATAGAAACATCTTTCATAACAACTTCTTGTGAAACAACAAAAATATATCATTTCATTATTTTTACCACAATATTTCTGTCACCTTTACAGAACATCTTATTTATAAATGCAACTATTATTTCTTTATTTCCCTAACGTTTGTCTGTCTTTGACCAAAACGTTAGTGGTTTCCTGGGTTCGTATGCTACGTATCTTTCTGGTCGTCGCACACGCTCACTTAGCACTGTATCACTCGGCTCTATTGTATATCTACTTCTTACAGGTTCAAACGTGATTCGCTCACTTTCGTCACTGTTAATTTCAGCTGGATGGTACCTAACTACCCCTGTGTCAGGATATTGATTTACAATCTTATTTCTCACACAAATCTTTGTGCAACAGTCATCACCCATAGCCTTACAAAAGAATCTGAAGCAATCTCTGCAACATTTACAATATCGACATATACAGCAAATATTATCATTATTACAATCCCAGTTCCAGCATAACCCCAAATGGGTATATTGTCTAATGAAAGTGAATCAAACACTGTTCTTTGTTGGTATGCGATTTCCTCTTCTAATTCATCCAATTTATGCCCTGCCGCTGTTAAATCATCTAGCTGGCGAACTACTGGTTCGACTGGCAAGTATAGAGGTATTTCTGATATGTTTTTCTTTTCATTATTTACCATGCAGCAATCTATATATAGGCTTAAGTTCGGAACAATATCATTGATCGGTACTCTTGATCTAATGGTATGTTCGGATTGGATTATTATTTGTGCTCCGTAACCTTTACATTTACTTAAAAATTTAAGTTTTCCTGTTCCCTTAATAATTACATCTGCTGGCTTATGGCCATTACACAACACTGTAAGCCCTTCTTCTTTGGGTGCTACAAAAAGCCACTCATTTCCTCTAATTTGTGTCCACACACTTTCATTTAGCGTGATACATTTTTGTATGCAATCGTCTGGAATCTTTACTACAGGTTGAAGCATTCTAGCTTCGCATACCTCATGGTCGTAAGTTGATAACAGGACAAAAGTTTGCTTACAAATATTATGAGTAGGTTCTATCTTTTTACATATTAATTGATCATCATCTAACTTAATATACTTCCTCTTTGCATCATCCATTAATAGAAACCTCTTTTCTGGTGATATGTAAGTGAATAGTCGCTTATTTTGACTTACTTCGACTGGTAGAGGCCATAATTTATACATGTTATACCTTTCGCTGTCCACAAGCGGAATATTTAAAACATAGCTCAGTATATTGCCTGAAATGAAAACATCCAAGTCAATTGCTTGCATTAATTGATACCCCTTGGCTTCGGTCAGTTCTATAGGGAATTGCTTATCCTTTATTTCTTCTTTAATTAACTGTAGGTATCTAACCACTTGTACAGGGTTGATCAAATGCGGTGACAGAATACCTTTTTGCGCATTTACTATCGCGGTTACGAGTAGATCATACTCTCGCTCTACTTCATTGAATATCGTTATTAATTGTATCAACTGCTCATTCAACGTTATGGATATACCAAGTTGAAGTATCCTTTTGTCTGTACTAGCTTCGTAATTAAATACGTGCTCATTATAATTTCAATATTCCTGCCGTAATTAATCTCTCATTTCTCTCTATCGAATCAACCGTGTGGTTGAAACTAACTAATGTTGCTCTTACAATAGTAACTTGCTCTTTTGATAATTTTAATAATTGTTTCTGTTCCTGTTCTAACGAATTAATCTTCGATTTAAAATATGTGGCGTCATCTTCATCTAGCGTTCCAAACAAGACCTTACTGAGTACACCCACAAAATTTAGTACTCCTCTCCTTGTTCTGGTCAGTTCATGTCTTGCTAGCTGTCCAATTAGGCCTTGAGAAACTTCTATTTTACTTACATGATAGTCTACTGCTTGCTTCATGTTTGTACATCCCGCTACACTTGTATTTATTTGTTTAAGCCTTTGTTGACAATAATCTACTGCTTTCAATGCTGCATCTCGAGTTGCTTCGAATTTATTCCTTAAATCTTCTATGTTAAAATAACTTACTATCTTCCATGTAACTGTATACAGATTTACGGATCCTTTATGATCATAAATATAGCCCAGGTGATGATTGGAATTTTGTTAATTGCCAAATCTTGTTGCTGCATCGTCGATGTAGCGCCTACCATCATCATGGCCATAATTACTCTCCAGGTTGCTGCCATCGTCCCTGTAATTTCAAAAGAATTCTTTTAATCTATTGGCATGCACCTTTGTAAATTTATTTTTCTTTAATTGTATTACAACAGTCCCTTGGTTTCAATTACCGTATACGGACCTCTCCACTGGCTGTCTAATTTCTTTGAGCGACCCCTTCTCACACTTTCGTCAAATAACAGGACTTTATCTCCCGGTTTGAATACTACTGGGTTTTGTGTTTTATCATAATTCTCTTTGCTTTTCTCTTTTGCTTGCGCCGTTGCTTCTCGTGCACATTGGTGCATGGCTCTCAACCTTTCCCTTAATTCTATTACATAATCATCATAGTTATATATCACATCATCCGGTTTCTTTTGCAGTGCCCCTGGTACGTTACAGATTCTTCCGAAAAACAACTCGTGAGGCGTATACCCTGTAGTACTGTGTGGTGTTGTGTTGAAGACAAACACCGCATATGGGATCCAGGTATCCCAGTCAGTTTGACCTCTGTTTACATAATGTCGTAACATTTCTGTCAAGGTGCGGTGCGTTCTTTCTAATGCACCGTTAGCCTGCGGGTGGTAACTTGTTGTGTGGATTTTTTCTATCCGCAATAATCTACATGTTCGCCTCATGACGTCACTCATAAAGTTACTCCCCATGTCGCTTACTCGCTCTACCAGTACTCTTGCTACTGTATCCGCATCTTGTTGCTCTAGAACTCCAGTAGAACTCCATGTAGAGAGCTGTTCAATATGTTATGTATTTTAATTTAATTTAATTACAATGGAGCACAGGCTCCGGTGGCAAGTTCCCTACACACCCATCCTCCCCTATCCTGCACCTACCTACATTTGTCCTCTGCAAATTTTATCTTTAAATTCTTTCAAAGTTTTTGGTAAATTATTCATCATTTCTCTTGGTAACTCATTCCAATCCCTGACACCCTTACCTAAAAAAGAGAATCTTCCCACACCCTTGTGCCTGAAATCGAGTGCCAGCTTGTGGTCATGGTCATCTTTTCCCTTCCATGCACTACTTTTCATACCAATTGCAATATCTTTCCATTCCTCATCGCCAGTATATGCCTTGTACACTCCCATGACCCTCCTCATCCTCCTCCTGTCTTGCAATGAATCCCATTCCAGCTCCTTTATCATATCCGTCACTGATTGCTTTCTGCGATAATTTCCAGAAAGAAATCTAGCAGCCCCTTTTTGCGCCCTCTCCAACTCCTGTATTTGATACGTAAAATGAGGGTCCCATACCACACTACCATATTCGAGCAATGGTCTGACCAAAGTTTTGTAACCCAATTCCTTGACTTCTCTCGTACAACCCCTTATTACTCTCTCCAACAAGTGCAGAACTTTGAAACCTTTTCCTACAACCTTTTATCATTGGTGGCTGAGTATATATACACATTAATGTCCTTCGTAGTCACAAATTATACTTTGTTTGAAACAAATAGTAAAATAAACAATTATGTCACTAAAAGTAAAAATGATTTTCACGAGGTGTGCAAGTCGTCATTTGTTCAAATAGGGGTCCGATATTCAGAGATACATATCTTCAATAAGCACCCAACACATATTAAATGTCCAGCAAATGATAAGATTAAATTCAGAAACAAATTGAAATTTTTTTAAATTGACAACTCCTTCTACTCTGTCGAAGAATTTATTTCTAAGGTATCTTCAAAATAACACCCAGTAGCTTGAGTATATGTAGTTGTAATGTACCAAGTATGCTATGACTGTACATTTACTGGTGTATGTATCATTTTGTTATGCAATTGTTATGATCATTTACTATCAGAAATTAGATTGTTTCCAGATTACATAATGTTTTACAAAAGGATCAAAATGGCAGAGGTCTGTTGTCTCTGGTAAACAGCTACAGGGTGATCTGGACAGGATATCTTGTTGGGTTGGTAAACCTCATGGAGGAAGGAAATATATGGAGACGACGCAAGAGACCTTCACCACGTATTGTAGTGAAGCAGGGCGGAGGAGGAGTGGGGGGCATGGCCGGAGTGGAGGGGGCATGGCCGCTTCCATACAGACACAGGGAATATGTACAAAAACCTCAAGGGGACTCTAGGATAAAGGTGACGCCGCAATCTGGTGATGGATTATTATGTAACTCGATATGACAAATAAAAAATGAAGAATTTTTTTTTGATATCCTGCTTAGTTTTCGAGATATTCCGTCCCAAATGTGAAATGGTTTTGGTTGAAATTCAGAAGAAAAAATTGGTCAAAGACAAATTTTATGATGGATTCGTATTTAAAAAGACGAGACAAATGAAAAATAAAGAATAAAAATTTTCGATATCTCACCTAGTTCTAGAGATATACTGTATCAAAAGTGAGGTTTCTTGAGTTGAAATGGAGAAGAAAAATTTCGCAAAAGTCAAATTTAATGATCGATTCTTATGTAACACGACGAGACAAATCGAAATAAAGAATAAAATTTTTCGATATCTTGCTTAGTTTTCGGGATATACTGGGAACATCGCAATGTTTGGAAGCGCAATACCGCTGCCGCCGCCATGCGGGAGAGTTTAGAGCCTGCTTCAGTCAGCATATTAGATACCGAGATTAAAAAAAAACTAAAGGTTGATTATGATTAGAAGGTGGGGAAAGAATTACTTGTTGAAGACGTAAATATCTTGGCATTACATTTGATAACAAACTTAACTGGGCAGGACACATTGGACAAAAGCCTAATAGGAAAAGGTTTCAAAATTCTGCACTTGTTGGAGACAGTGAAAAGTGGATGTACGACAGGAGTCTTGGAATTGGATTCCAAAACTTCTGTTAGACCATTGCTTGAATATGGTAGTGCATAGGGACCCACATTTTGAGTATTGTACAGAAGTTGGAGAGGGTACAAAGAAGTGCTGCTAGATTTGTTTCTGGAAATTACCACAGAACTCAATCAGTAACAGACATGATAATAGAGCTGAAATAGGATTCACCGGAAGACAGGATGTCAAGTGAAAGGCTGCACGGGGGTTATGCAACACCTTCACCTGAACTATGAACATGTATAGCCCTCTGGTACCTATAATATTTGTATTAATAAACCCCAAATGTGAAGGGTAAACAAGATAAAGTCATTTAACACAGTTTGAGAATAACACAGTACTTATATTCTTGCATAAGTTCACACGTACATTGTCGGTACCAGAAACGTGAATAAAGCATCGAACAACAGTTCTTTAAAGATTGCAGATTAAGTACAATTCTACGAGAAGACAAAAACTCACAAAGTCCCCCTAACATTAGTGAGTATTTCGGCATGTTAGAACTTGCCTAAACCCCTACCCTAATTTGCGCCGTTAACTAGCGCGAAGTTGCGCGATCACTTTCCGGCGAAAGAATGAGACTAGAATGAGGCAACTTGAGCTTACTGCAAGATCTTTTATAGACTTCTCCGAGCCTGTGACCTTGGCGAATCTTTCTTTAATTAATATCTCCAAAAGTAGATAATGGTTTAACTTGAAATTTTCACAGGGACTTTCTATTGTCATGTTCTATCTGATTTAATTTAATTTAACATTCCAAAGTGTTTCTATAACCTTAAAACTAAAGTCATCACATGACCAACTTGGCGGAATTTTTACGCGCTTCAACAACAATAGTTTGGTGTGATCTGCAATGTCTTGAAATACCGTATATCGAAAAGCAAGGAGTACCAATGTTGACAGAGGCTTAATGTTACAAGGGATGATATGGAAATAGTATGATATCTCTCGTTTCTCGTCCAAATGGTTTTCATCACTGTAGAATATTGTCTGTGTGAAATGAGGGTTTAAAATTGTAAAATCTTCTCTTTTATAACCATCGGTGTGTCAACTCCCCATCTTGCTTGGAGGTGTGTCGAATTTTCTAAAAATCTTGTTATTTTCCTGAAAGACTGGGAAGAATTTGATACTCATGTTTCAAATCATGCAACTAAAATTACTGTATGGTCAAAAACAACTCCAACCATACCGGGCAACGCTGAGTACTCTTCTAGTATAAATTATAAAAACAACACTTCCTTGGTATTCTAATAGCTGAGATCCTCACATTAGTACTGAAAAAGTTAAATAGTGCTACCTTTGCAATATGAACACAGCAGATCTGGAATTAAAAAACAGGTGTACTCACCTTGTTATTATTCAATCATTTCGTAAGGTACAATTTTGAGGGAAATTCTTCACAAAGTAAAAAGTTTTCTTAGTGCAGCAAAGAGCTATTGCAGTCCTTTTCTTGTTAGGACTGTAGGATACCACCTGTACAACAGAAATTTAGAACGTAGGCCTACTAGCTCAACCCCAGAGCTGTTTGGGCCTTGCAGTTCCGTACAATAGTTTATGGAGTGGAGACGGTAGATTTATACGTGAAGCATTGAAATATAAAATGGAATTTTGTTCATTTGAGTCGCACAATGACCTGTGGAGTGCGGCTTGGAAGGAAATCAGGGTGGGAGGATGATGCTACAGCCCTCGTAAGCACGTCCGCATTTTCATTGTTGCTATGAGAGAACAAGGGGTGACACCGTCTGTTGCGCAACAAGTTATTATTCATTTTCTCTTTAGTGAAGTGCATCTGAGGGAAGTATAAATGGTGGAAGTGTCCATACGATTATGTCCTATTCTAGATTCGAAGTCATTCAGCTTTCGATCACAACCTGAAATATTAAGGATACAAGTTCGATACCTGAGGCAAGCAGCGACTCTCGTCAAAGGATTTGAAGGGATGTAGCTAATCAGAAAACTTCACTAGAAACGACAAAATACAAGTCCACTACTATTGGAGATTAATGAATCAAACTGTAACACATGCAGCTTGAAGTAGGATGTTAGTTATACTAGAAATTAACTTTTTCTCCAAGTCAGATCCATCTAACTACAGCAGCAAAGTATCACGCTGCTTCAGCAATGCAGACTGTGTGCGTCGACCTAGCGACTTGAAGGTACTGGCCACTACTTAGTCTTGGCTATTTCTTTTTTTCATTTCATTTCATTTATTCACCATTAGATACATTTTCATGTATATTGGTTTCGCCATTTTAAGTTTAAATACATAATGTGTACAATTTGGATATTCAACTATAAATGTAAGGCATATAGAAATATACATAAGATTTGTACAATTTATCTGTAACTACTAGTTTAATAGACACAGCTGTTTTATATAATTTGATTACTTTAAATAGTCTTCTATGGAGTAATAAGCATTTTCTACTAGATACATTTTTAGCCTTTTCTTAAAAAGATCTGGGTTTTTTCCTCCCTTAATTTCTATTGGCAGTTTGTTATACAATTTCACTCCCTTGTGGAAAAAACTATTTAGAGTTTTACTTTTTAATTTCCTCTCTATGTATAGATCATTTTTTGACCTTGTGGAATATGTATGGACGGAACTGTTTGTGGTGAAGTCTTATAAGTTATTTTTATATACATTATAGAATTGAAGATATAACAGGATGGAACATTCAGGATGCCTAATTTTCTAAATATGTCCTTACAATGGGTTCTTCTTGAAGTTTTTGCTATTATCCTGACAGACCATTTTTGTAATTTGAAAATAGTGTTTACATTTTGTTTGCTTGAAGCCCAAAAAATGATTCCATAGGATATTATTGAAGAATGTTTGCAAAATATATTATTTTGAGGCAATCATCATTGCATAATGGAGCTAGAATTCTAAGTGCAAAACAGATTGTGGATATTTTCTTTCCCAAAATTTGTACATGTTCATTCCACTTTAATTTGTGATCAATGGTCATTCCCAGAAACTTTGTATTTGCAACACACAATGTGTTCATTGTTCAGTTTTAAGTGTATCTGTTGAACACTGATAAGTAACTGAATTTGCTGTTGCTTGTCTTATTTATATTGAGGGTCAATTTATTATTTTGGGACCAGTTTAAGAGCTGCGTTTCCTTTAGCCTGGAGTCAGAGGCGGCCTTTGGGGGTGGCGAACAGGGCAATCGCCCAGGGCCTCGCTCTTGGAGGGGCCTCGCGCAGCTAACTGAGTTGATTAAATTTATATTTAAAAAATACTTTATCTGTAGCTATTAGTGATAACGATAAAATAAAGTTGGTTAATTGATAGAATAGTATATATTAATAACTATCTAAACAAAATTTCTCATTTAGATTTATTCAATGTTAAATTTGTAAACAGCAGGAGAACTATCTGATATTGATGGACAAGAATTGCATGAAGAACCGAATATGTTTGTCCGTGATAAGAAGAAAAGAACAGCGTTATTTCGGTGATGAAGTGATAATAAAAAAACATTAACTGAACAACTGAAGTGTACCCCACTATCAGTGGAGGATCCAGGGGGGGGGGGCTAGGGCTGAAGCCCCCCTTCCCAAAAACCACCAAACCACCAAGGTCACCCCTGACGACATGGATTTTGGAGACCTTTTTTTTTTTTTGCTCTACTGTTTGTATGAGGGCGGCAATCTGGAATAATGAGATTTCTGTCGGCACTCCTTCCTTGCACGAGTCAATCCCTCTCCAAACCAAATCCTAGCCCCCCTCAAACCAAAATCCTGGATCCGCCACTGCCCACTATCGAAGTAGCCTTGAAAATTATTGTCACCAGACATAATTCAGTTGCGTCAGCAGAAAGAAGTTTTTCATCGTTAAAAATTATTGAAACATATTTGAGGAATTCTATTCCACAAGATCGGTTTTTAGCCCTTTCTAAGGCCGCCACTGCCTGGACTTCATTGACTGAGGGATCACTGATGATGATGTTACTGTCATCTGCAAATAAAATTTTATGCCCATGACTGAGACTGGATATAAAATCATTTACATAAATTAGAAATAATATGGGGCCTAGAATACTTCGCCAGGGCCGGCGCTAGGAATTTCGGGCCCGAGGTAAAATGGGCGATATTTTTTTTTTTGAGTTCTACAAATTGGCCGTGCGACAATGGGTGGAACCTTGGCCCCATGGCCTGTGAGCCCCTACAGTAAGTGATCGGGATCCCCCAACAGCCATCGGGCCCGCGTACTTTTGACCCACCCCCCCTCCCCCTAACGCCGGCCCTGTACTACCCTGTGGGACACCTATATTTACAGGGTTCTTTATACTACTAGTCGGCACAAGATGCCTTTGCTCTGTTGTACCAATATGCGCAAACTGGCTTTGGTAGGTCAGAAAATCATATTTGACCATGAGCGATAGCCGCTCTGATTCTACCATCGAAGGCGATATATCCAATATGTAACTTGTTGGAAAATGTATCTGATCTGCTTCTGGCGATAATGCGTCTGCCTTCCAACTCAGTTATCAACAGAGCCAGAAGCGTAAACACAAACACTGATTGCGGCCTCCACTACCAGCATCGTCTTTGGCAAATGCAATGCGATTTTACTGTAATCTGCGGACGACTTGAACAATAGTGTAATGGAAAAGGAAGGCGATGTCGACATAGATGACTTACGAGATCCTGTTTTGAGGACAGAACTTAATAAAGCTCTGAATGACTAGAATGCAAATAAGGCGGTTGGAACTGATGAGATCCTTGCAGAACTTCTTAAATCCCTAGGAGAGGAAGGAATCGAAAGATTATTCAAGTTGATATCAAAAAGATATGAAACAGGAGAAATTCCAAATATTTTAATAAAAATATCATCTTCACACTTACAAAGAAAGCACAAGCTGACAAATGTGAGAATTATCGCACCTTTAGTCTAACATTACATGATTCAAAATTACTGACCAGAATAATATACAGAAGGATGGAAAGGGTAGTAGAAGAGGTAGTAGGTGAAGATCAGTTTGGGTTTAGGAAAAATCGCGGTACAAGGAAGCAATTCTGTCTTTAATACTTGAAGGGTGGATCAAGAAAAACAAAGATACTTTTATGGCGTTTGTTGATATAGAACAAGCTGTTGATAATGTTAGGTGGGACAAGATGTTCAAAATTTTAAAGAAGTCAGGTCAAAAGTATCGAGATAGAAGAATACTCTATAAACTATATAAGAATCAAGTGGCTGTAAAAAAGTAGAGAATCACGAGAGACATGCTTCAGTTAAAAAAGGTGTGAGACAAGGTTGCAGTTTATCCCCTTTAATATTCAACTCGTATGTAGAAGAAGCAATGAAGATTCAAAGAAAAATTTCCATGTGGCATAAGTTTACAGGGAGAAAAAATCAGTAAGCAACGATTTGCTGATGACATTGTCTCGTTAGCAGAGAGGTCTGAGGATATTGAGAAGTTACTGAATGGTATGAATAAAATACTGAAGGAAGATTTTGGACTGAATATAAATCAAAGCAAAACAAAAGTGATTAAATTTAGCAGAAATGATACCAATACTAGTAGAGTAGGCTAAATATAAAAATAGGATCGGATGCAATAGGAGAAGTACCTAAGTGAGTTCTGTTACTTGGAAGCAAAATTACAATCGATGGCCGAAGCAGGAATGATGTTAAAAGTAGAATAGCACTAGCAAAAAGAACCTTCATGAAAAAGAGAAATCTTTTAGTTTCAAATATTGATCTAGGAATTAGAAAGAACTTTTTAAAACTCTATGTGTGGAGCACAGCATTTTATGGTAGTGAAACATGGACTTTAGGAATACCGGAAAGAAAGAAAATTGAAGCATTTGAAATGTGGTGCTGCAGAAGAATGCTGAAAATTAGGTGGACAGACAAAGTAAAAATAAACGAGTTTTGGAAATGATGGGTGCGAAAAGAAGTTTGTGGAAGAAGCTTACAGAAAGAAGAGACAGGCTGGTAGGACATATTTTGAGACATTCTGGATTGGTTAATTTGTTAGTAGAGGGAACAGTCGAAGGTAAGAACTGTAGAGGAAGACAGAGATTAGAATACATGAAGCAGATAATTGAGGACGTAGATTGTAAGGGGTATGTAGAAATGAAGAGGTTAGCACAGGATAGGAAGGGATGGAGGATTGCATCAAACCAGTCAAAAGACTGACAACAGCAAAAAAAAAGAAAAAGTCTATATTCTTTCTTCTATAAGACGACAACCGGATAAATTTGAAAAATAAAACCCCAGAAATTACTAAGCAGATTTCCATGGGGTTTTCACCGTTTTAAAGCTTAGAATCTCAATTCAGTTGTTTGGTAAGTCTTATATTATTTCAACATTAAATCATTCCGGAGATTTAAATGAAATTCTGAACTTATGATGACAATTACCAAATTTTGAACTACTAGATTTTGCATACTCCGAAGCATGGAGAAAGGAATATTCCTTCCTCCATGCTCTGAAGCCCTCACAAAAGACACAACTACAGAGTCTCTGGCCATAGCCTTTAATGAACGCAATATAAGCAATTTACACTAACCATTTTACATTTTCTCCACTCACAAAAACTTGAAGTATTCCTTCCTTTAATTCGAGATGGTTTTAAAAGCCATATATGCCCGTATTGAATGCGAGAAATTAATAACGAAAAAACAACAGAGGTTTTCTTTGATGCCAATCTCTATTAGCACCATGATTAGCACAACTACAATTTCTCTGGCTATCGTATACGATTTAGGCAAACTAGGGTCGGTTAGGGTAATTCCGGAACGGGGTGATTCTGGAAAAGTTTAATGGCGGACTTAATTTTAAGGTTAGGGAATTCCCATGCTAGTATGTTGTACATCGAGATCAGTTGGTCACACTGATAGTTCTTGGCGCCATTTTTGTGTACGTCATTGTTGTGATAAGGGTGGACTCAGGAGAACATTCAAAATATCCGATTTTCAAACCAACTACTCCTCTTTTGAGCCTTGCAGGTAAGTGAAAACAATATTTTATTGAACCATATAGTGTTTATCAACTTTTCAAGATTATGAATGATCGATTTTATGTGTTTTGGAAATGACAGGTGTACCTGCGTTCATTTGAGGTTAGTCCGGAATTACCCCACCCCAAAAGAGTAGCGGGGTATTATTCCGGACGATAAGGTTTCCTATCCAGGTTCCATTATTAATTCACATTTTGGTCTGTTTTAGGTATAAAATGGCAAGAACTTACGTTGAAGAAAAATGTTGGCCCTATTCAGCTGATGACTTGGCTAATGCTGTTAGGGATGTAGAAAATAAAAATATGACAGTCAAAGGGGCTGAAACTTTTATAATGTTCCAAAATCTACAATTTTCGATAGATTGTCTGGAGGCTAAAAATTCACCTTCATTCCAATGAAGGTCTAACTATATACTTCCTAAATATTATTGGATGGACATTGCTTTGACCTATGATCTGTGTCCGAAATTACCCCACTGAGAGTGGGTAATTCCGGACGAGGTGGGGTATTTCCAGAACCTAACCTACCATCAGTAAAATAATTTTTTTAGCCATTAAATTGACATGACTGGATTCATTACCAAATAAGGAATCTGATCATACTCATCGATTGCGAATTTAATGAATTTATGAGGACTAAAACCAATTACACACTGAAAAAAATCATCGAAACTGTCAAACCGTCCGGAATTACTCCAACCAACCCAACGTTTTCGTACTACATATTGCACTACACGCCTGAGTTCTGACATAATCTAGCTTTCAATAAGGGGCGGATCCAGGGGGGGGGGGCTAGGGGCTCAAGCCCCCCACCCCAAAAGTATCTAGGTCACCCCCGACATTGTAATTTTGGAGACTATTTTTTTTAGCTCTACGGATTCGAGTCCCGAGGAGGCTATAAAGACTACCCCATGGCCGACTCAAGCCCCCCCCCCCAAAAAAAACCAAAATCCACTGAAGGCAAGCCCTCTGAACCAAATTCATTCAAGCCAAGCCCCCAAACAAAAGTCTGCTCCAACCCCCCCCCCCCACCCCAAACCAAATCCTGGATCCGCCACTGCTTTCAATCATATTATAATCTATTTAAGTACTCGATATATCGAATGACAGTCAAAATATCTGGAGTTTGAGTAAAAGTATCATTCTGCTTGCATGTTATGTAGGGTAAAACCAAGAACTTCTTGAGACAAATTAAAAA
>JARYHS010010117.1:0-28918 GCA_031002005.1 Vandiemenella viatica
CGCGTGTCCCGGAGGTAGCAGTATTCCCGCGACAGCTTGCCTCAGAAGAAAAGGTCAGCAAACACACGAGTACAGGGCACTGCTTGTGTCGTTAGCGTTTCCAGGTTTGATTCTCGGCTGCATTGACGTTCCTGATCATTTGGCTCTAAGTTAATTTTGCTGATGATTAATCACACCAATCGTAGCATAGACCAAACGAGTATACCAAATGGAATTCCTTGTTTTGGTAAAGTTTCTATGTTTAACTAGGTACAATTTCATGCTCAAACAATATATTGTGAGGTGAGTTGTTTTGGATGAATGTCCTAAACATTCGACCAAATGTTTATTTTAAGCAGGTATTTTCAACACTTCGGTGTGATGTCTGAATTTCTATCAACGGTCTGAGGTCAACCCCTGACCTGTATGAAGTGATTATTGATGCTATTTGCCTAAAACATGCCAACATCGCTAGATTCTGCCGGCAACAGTAATGTACAAGCAATGGTTTTTGGTTTGTACTTCTGATTAATCTTTATACCTTAACTATATTCACTAAACAAGACTTAAGCAAGTTCAGCAACAGTAAATACAGTGTGCAGGAAGCTATCGCCTTACAATCACTCTTGCTGGAAGAAATGATTTTGGAATGTAGAACTATATATATATTTTGTAATCTTAAATTTGTCGCTTAGTCCTTGGAATTCAGTTTAAAGTGAGACTTTTGTGTGCATATAAACCGAATACAGCTATATTTATTACTCAAATTAAGCTTTGATGCAGAGACACCAAGATCTGAAATACACGTTAGGACCACCATTTAAAAAAAAAATCCTATTACGTTATTATAAAAATAATTCATGATTAATTCTATTGCAGTTCATAGCATGAGTGGTGAAATTTGAAATGGATGATGTAATTTGATGAAAATATACTTTCGATAGTACTGTCTCAAAATGGTTAAAAACCCCTTAATTTAGAAGATTGGTGTAGCTTGGTGTTAATAGTAACTGGAAGTCAAATTACGCATTCATTGAAGAATCTCGGTTGATACCGCATCGAGTCCTTATAGTACCCATTGTTATTTTTAAAAATTATTTTAGTCTTTGTGGTTTTAATAAGTTTGCATAGTGAACTGATTTTTAAGTTTTCCAGCTTTATGGCTCATTTCCCTAGTGCCCATAGAGCGGTAACAGTAAACAAAATAATGTGATGAAAAGGTAGAATTTGTAACGAATTATTTTGTTGCTCTGATATGGATAAACTAGTACTTTTACATTGAATACAATGACGGAAATTGGAAATGATAGTGATATGATTTGCTGATGTTTTGTTGAGGACTGTAGACAGAAATAAGAAAAATGAGTTTCGTATTTAATTTACATATTTATATCACATAAAAATTTGATGTAACAAAATAGGATATACGTAGAAATGTGGATTTGGTTGGTCTTATAGGCGTCAGTAATTCTGTAACAAATAATCAATCCAAGTTTTTTCTGCGAAAAGGATTGCTAAAGAGGTAAATGTCACAGAAATTTGTTGACGACTAATTGACTGAAATACTTTCTTCATAGCATTTTGTTTGCTTTATTTATAATGTCACGGTATGTTACCGTGATAGAAATCTTGTATACAAGGCGCGTCCAGAAAGTAAGTTCCGTTTGGTAATAAAATGAAATTGTACACAGATACAGAAGAAATTTTTATTGCACAAAATTCTACAACTCTTAAACTACTTTTCCACATAACTGCCGAAATTTTGCAGGCATTTGTCATAGCGTGGCACCAGGTTTTGTATACCTTCTTCATAGAAATCTGCCGCCTGTGTCTTCAACCAGTTGGAAACAGTTTCTTTCAGCTCGTCGTCATTGGTGAAGTGATGACCGCCATGGAAAGACTTGAGATGTAAGAACAGATGAAAGTCTTGCCAGTTCTTCTGTAACCAAAGGTGGACGCCCACTTCGTTCTTCATCGTGCACATCACTACGCCCGCCATTGAACTGTCGGACCCATCTTCTCACCATCGAATCACTCATCGCATTTGGTCCGTAAACATCGCAAATTTGCCGATAAATTTCACTTGGTTTCACTTTCCTCGCATTCAGAAACCGAATCACAGACCTGATTTCACACGCGGCGGGATTTTCAATCCACGCCGACATTTCAAACAAGCACAACAAAGCGTACGTAACTGATAGCGATCTCCAAATGGCGGACGTTCTTCCCCTTGATAGCCAGCCAGCCATCATCTGTCTTGGCCTAAGCCAATGTAGTTGTTAAGTTCCAAGACCTTAATGTCCTCTGACTTCTGTCTGTCTAGGGGTTTGCGGAATGGCTGTCTTAGTCAAGTCATGTCTTTGTTACTGTCGTCTGTGTTTTTTTTTTTTTTTTAATATCTGTAGTTTCTCGTCAGCGTTAGTTTTGGTCTGTTGTAGTTATTGTCATATGGTGTATCTTGTCCTAGGTTTTGTATTAATTGGTGGGACGAAGCTTGAGATTTGTTGTAAAATTTTTCGGATTTGTCTTTAAAATAGTCTGTCATTTTTTGTATGCCTAAGTCATGGTGTATTTGTGCGTTTGTCATGTACCGGGGGGCGTCTGTTATGAGTCTTAGATATTTATTCTGGATTGTTTGTATTTTTTTAAGTTGCCAGTCTGTTGCCATGCTGTAAACTTCCGAACCATAGAGTAGCGCTGGCCGTATTACTGCCTTATAAATTTGCAATTTTGTCTTTCTGTTGAGACCGTTTCCTTTGAGGAGGGGGTAGAGTTTGGTGAGCCTAGCTGTGGCGGTATTGCACAAGTTTTTGATGTGTTTGCTCCAAGTAAGTTTTTATCCATTTTGATTCCTAAATAAGTGACTGCGTCTCGCCACGGGAGGTCTTTGCCGTCGATTGACACATGTTTGTCGGGAAGTGATCTTTTTGTGGTGAACATGATCGCTTGGGATTTATCAGCGTTGATTTTGATCTTCCATTTGTTGCACCAGCGTGTTATAAGCTCTAGGTGTTGTGTGAGCTTCCGTGCTATGAATTTTTGGCTGCGGCAGGATCGGTAGACCATCGTGTCATCAGCATAGAGGCCTAATTCTCCGCCTGGTTGGTGGGGAATGTCGTTAGTATATATTGTGTATAATATCGGAGCTATGACCGAACCTTGGGGTACGCCTGCTTCAATTGATTTGAACTGGCTTGCAGCTCCTTCCACCACGACATAGAACTTCCTGCCCCGGAGGTAACTGTTGATCATTTTTAGTAGATGACCAGGACAGCCATATGCATGTAGTTTAAATATGAGCCCGTCATGCCAAACCCTATCAAAAGCTTTTTCAATGTCTAGCATCACAGCGCCTGTATGGTGCCTGATGGAGCGCGCCCTGCAGATCTTTTCAACCAGCCGGACAGCTTGGTGGGTGGTGCTGTGCTGTGCACGGAAGCCAAACTGTTCAGGAATGATGGTGCTATTGTCTTTAAGAAATTTTTGGAGAGAAGTGTTTATAAGGATCTCAAGGATTTTACCAAGGATGTTTAGTAATGATATAGGTCGGTGGTTCTGAGGAAAGAGTTGGTTTTTGTTGGGCTTAGGAAGAGTGATGATTTTTGCTATTTTCCAGGTGGCTGGGAAGTATGAAAGCTTGAGGCAGGAGTTGTATATATGGGTAAGCAGGTCTATAGCGGATTGTGGTAGGTTTTTGAGATGAGTGGCTCTGATGCCATCAGGACCGGGAGATTTTTTGTTACCAAGTGCCCGAATGATTGAGGTCACTGTGGCCGGCTCCACAGGACGGAAAGAGTTGCGTGATCTTTGCCTCAGAATGCGAGGTACTTCTCTAATCACTCTTTCCTCGTGGATATCGCTATCCTCGTCATCGATGACATGTTCTTGGAACTGAAGTTCCTAAGTGTCGGCCATGGCCTCCGCCTTCTCCCGCGCTGTGTATACAATGCCATTCGGCCCGTGTAGAGGCTTTGACGGCTGGGGCTGTTCTTTTCGTGATTTAATTAATCTCCAGAATAGGTCCGGGTTTTGTTCTGCCCGTTGGAGAGTGTGGGTCCAGCACTCAGAACGGTGTTCCCGTAGGTGCCATCTAACTTCGTGTGCGAGTCTGTTTGTAATCCTACGATCTTGAGGGTCCCGGTACCTTTGCCATCGTTTGCGATGGTGATTTTTCAGCTTAATTAGGTCCAAAATGTGTGGTGGAAGGTCATGTTTTCCTGTGTCATGAGTGATCTTTATGGTCGCTTTCTTCGCACATTCCTCGACTACAGCGACAAAGTGATCTATCTGTGCGTCAATTTGTTGCTTAGTGTTCAAGATTGGCTGTTCTGTTATGTGACTGTTTACTAGTTCTTTATATTTTTGCCAGTTGGTGTTTAGAGAGAATTTTTTACTCTCAGGTGGGCGTACGGCTGTATCAATACATAATACCACAGGGTTGTGGTCGGAATCGAGGTCGTTGTGTACAGTGGATGCAACAGACCAGGTGATGTTCTTGAGCAAAAATATGTCCAAGATATCAGGCCTGAGTCTGGAGTCCCTGGGAAAGTGCGAGGGTTCGTCAGGCGCCACTACAGTCACCTGGGGGTTTTTGTTGACAAAATCAAAGAGGGTACGGCCGCTGCTGTTTTAGAGCGTTGCCATCCCAAACCGGAGATTTGGCGTTGAAGTCGCCCCCCAGGATTATTCTGTCGGCTGTGGTCAGTGCCACCAGGTCGGCCTCCGGCATTTTATATCTGGGAGGGTGGTACACTGCTATGAATCTAATTGCCTGCCCATTTAGTCCCGACCTCAACAGCGTAGCTTCAACACGCTCGAGCGCAGGAGAATCAATTGATCTATGTGCGAGGCGATTTTTTATGAGGATTGCTGTTCCTCCCCCAGGCTGATTTTGTCTGTCCGATCGATACATAGCATAGTTTCTGACTTGAAATCTCTGCCCCTCGCGCAGGTGTGTTTCGGTGAGTAATGCTATGTCTATCCATGTTCGTCTAGAAATCTTTCTAAAGTGTGCTTCTGCCCTAGAATGCCGTCGGCATTCCACGTCATGATGTTTAATGATTTGAATTTATTTTGGGCCATTGATGATGTTAGTAAAAGCCTTAACAATGACCATTAATTTGGCATCTGTGGTGGGAGCATTTTTGAAATCTTGGATGGTAGTGATGAATGTTTGAAATAGTCCTTTGCAGAAATCAATGATTTCTCTGAAATCTGATAGGGGCGAGCTTTGCGAGGAGGGAGTTGTCTGTTGCTCCTTCTGCAGGTGGGTCAGAAGCATTATTGGGGGGATTGTTATTGTTGGGAGGACTACTGTCTGTGGAGGGATTGTTATTGAGGGGAGGGCTACTGTTGGTATTGGGAACATTGTTGGTGGGGAGACCATTGTTGTGGTTTAGCTCAGAGGAGCTTGCTGTTGATTGGTCATGGCTGGAAGTATTTCGCAAAGGTGGAAATTCGCTAGCTTCTAGCTGAAAGCCTGTGGTCTGATTGTTTGTGGCTGTGCTATCGTCAGGTAGTTTTTTCCCCCTCTTTAAGCTTCTTTTTCCTTTCCTCCCTAGCTTTCTTTACTTCAATTCCCTTCTTCAGTATCTCCTGATAAGTGGGGCATTTTTTTTGTAGCTAGCTGGATGAGCTCCATTGCAATTTGCGCATTTCGGTGGCTCATCTTGTTTTTTAGCAGCAGGTTTTGGTGAGGTGGTTGCATCCGCATTTGACACATCGTGGTGTGATTGTGACAATTTTTGGACCCGTGCCCAAAATTCTGACAAGAATTGCACTGTAATGGGACCTGAGGGTGCCCTGTATGCCTCAACCCTCACCTTCAGGCGGAGAATGTACTGCACATGTAGATTTCACTTGCCTCGGGTGAGCGGTATAAGCTGCACTAAAAACAGCGGCCGTGGTTTCCTTACCCCTTCTGGGGTAGCAGATGTCATTTGATGAACATCGTGTACTGGCAGTTTTTTAGAGACTAAATCGTCGTGGATGTCTACACGGGAAATATCAGCTGGGAGGTCTCTAATGGAGGTCACCTGTCAGCCCCCTCTCTATTTCTTTAACAAATCCTAAGTAACCAGTTGTTTGATAACAAAATATAGGAGGAACCCTAGTGCGTCGCGGTTGAGGTGGGGGAGGGGGGGGGAACGGAATCAGGGGCGCTATCCAGTGGCGCGAATCTGTTGGTGGTGGTAATGTTGGGAATTACATTAGTTTCATTTACAGTAACTTCAGAATCGGATTCGCTATCTTGCAAGGCCAGGAACGACCCCGCCGGTACCATTATCTCGTCTGATTGTCTGCGTGGTTTAGGTGTCTCAGTCTGTGTAGGTGATTTCTGATTGGACTTTCGTTTATGGCTGCGGGACCCCATTGTGGTACCGCAGCGGTCTGTCTTGTAAGAGGGGGGTCCTATCTTAGTCAGTCTGTCTGTCAAGGAATGTCGCTTCAACCTTTCGTTTACACCTGATAGGTATCAGGGCTGAAAACGACCCTACACAGCACGCCTGGGGGTTCCGCTCAAAGAGCGGGCCGTGAGGCGGTAAATACCCTATTGCTAGGTGGTGAGTAACAAGTCAGTCTGATATAAAGGTCTGCCTATCGGTCAGACGACAAAATTTGCTTATGCGGCGATGTCCCACGTCGAACGGCGAGCGACGAATAGGCGCTATCCAGCACACAAGCAAGCGAGAGCACCAGAGCGACGACAAGGCACACCAGCGCAAAGCAAACAAAAGATGCACGCAGCTCGAGAGGAGAACCATGAATGGCGGGGGATGGCCGCTACCTCCCGACCAAACCGGTTTCTATTCGGTGCAGCGCCTGAGTAACCGACCAATGGCGCTACACATCTCAACCGGCGCGCCAGGCGAGAGCACAAATAGGGGTCCGGGGCCCGAAAATTCAACAAGGACAACAGCAGTCGTATCGTGGAGCAGCTGCAGTTGCGCGCGCACCATGGTTAGAAAGCGCCGCCCACTCGCACCCGACGATACGCCCACGCGCCACCAGGCGGCACCACGAGCGCCGCGTGATATAGGCGCTGCGCAGACCGCCCGACCGCAGTCTCCGCCACACAGTGGTGGAGACAGGTCGACTCCGGACGGCTCCGCTCACGGAGGGGGGCGCCTGGAGCCGATGCCTGGCGCCGCGGCCGGCACCCAGGAGGCGCCACTGGAGCTGCCTCGCCAGCTCCCGTCCGCAGCCGACGAGCAGTGGCAGTCCGCGCTCCGCAGGGGTGGCGGACGGACGGCCCAAGCCGGCACTCCCAGTGTGGAGGAGCGCCACCAGGGCGCACCCCGGGAGCTGCCTGCACTCCCGGAAGCACGCAGCCCGGACGGCCAGTCACTGCCGCATAGCGGCGGTGAGCGGTTGGCCCCATGGAGCCAAGGTGCCTCACGGTCAGGCACTGACAGTGAGCAACCCACACCAGGGTTCTCTGCATCCGATGGGAACAGCGGGGACTCTCACTGCACCCCGAGTGGCCACAGCACGCCGTGGGCGGAATCGCCTGCCTCCTTGGGCGATGCATCGTGGTCAACCATTGTGGATGACGACCACAAGTTCGAAGTCGGGTACCCACTATACCTCCAGTGCAGCAATGAGAACCAGCGATACCGCATCAAGGCGCTGCGGTCCACCTACCAAGAGCTCAAGAACTTCCTTATCGAGAAAGGAGGGCCATGGAAAATTGAGCTAAGGGTACGAGTCTGGAGCAGAGTGTATGTCTGGGAAATTCCAAACATACCCAAACAACTGCGCCGCACACTCTGCGACCAGAAGTACTCGTGCCTCGCCAAGCCTATCATCGATGAGGGGAAGGACTGGTCGCAGCGAGTACCTTTCCCTTGCATCTTCGCTGAGGACTTCGACTGCGACCAGTATTTCGAAGAGTTATATTACAGGCTCTTCGCGTCGCCGGCACCAAGCAGGAGAGTGGGACCATCGCTCTACACTCCAAGCAACGAGGAGACCACGGTCCAGCCAACCAGCCACGAGGGGGCACTGGACCAGCTCCTGCAAGCGGTCCCGCCCTCACACCACGGCGCCATGCGGGATGTGCTCCGCCATCTGGCCACCATCCCGACCAACTCCTGGCCGGCACTCACCGGATACCTGGCAACCAGTCCCAGCCAGGAGGACATCAAGTCGACCGTGGAATACCTTGGCAGCTATGAACCGGCCAACACCACCACGACCCAGGAACGTGAGGGTGCAGAATCAGTGCCACGCCCAGCCGTCGACCATTGCCCAGTCACCAAGACTGACACCCTGCAGCCAGCCAGGCAGGCCACCGAGAAGAAGACTGGGCGTCCCCGCAAGAAGCGAGCCGCGGTCATCCAATGCTTCCGTTGTCAGCGGTATCAACACCTGGCAAAGGACTGCCGCAGCCAAATACGCTGCGTAAGGTGCGGGGAAAACCACAGCGCCACGGTTTGCCCACGACCGCGTGACGCCACGCCAACATGTGCGAACTGTGGTGCTGACCACGCCGCCTGCTACGGAGGCTGCCCAGAGAGGAAACGTCATCAAGCAGAAGGAAGAAGGAACCCACCCCGACCCAGCAGCACTCACCCACCAAGAGGAACGGAGAGAAGGACAGACCTACAACCCAACGGGACAACCCAACGTCAACAGACAAACCGCCAACACAAGACAACCAGCTGGCCGCCATCGCATCCGCCGACGGGACCAGCATGCTGTTCACAGCAAAGGCGCTGCGACTACGCAGACACACAAGCCGACCAGTTGGGGAGAGTCGTCCAGCTGCTTACGCAGCTGATAACGACGATGATCCCCAGCTATCATACGAACCCTATGGGGGTTTTGACATAAGGGCGCCTCAGGCGTCCATAGCCCTTTTTCCCCCTAAAGTGTATTAAACAGAGTCACCAAAACAACCCACAATCCAACATAGTGACACATAGCGATAGAGCTGCCTAGGCAGCGGGATACGCAAACATGGCCTAAAAGGCCGCGACATAAAAAAAAAAAAAAAAAAAAAACGAAAATTCAACATATCTAGCAGGAGAGCGAACGGGTGTATTAACGTCTGTTCGTTTCGTATACTCTCATTTATCGACATGTCTGGACGAGGCAAGGGAGGCAAAGTGAAGGGAAAGTCAAAGTCGCGCTCCAGCCGCGCTGGCTTGCAGTTCCCTGTCGGCAGAATCCACCGCCTTTTGCGCAAGGGCAACTATGCCGAACGTGTCGGTGCCGGCGCACCCGTCTACCTTGCTGCTGTCATGGAATACCTGGCTGCCGAAGTTCTCGAGCTGGCAGGTAATGCCGCCCGTGACAACAAGAAGACGAGGATCATCCCTCGTCACTTGCAACTCGCCATCCGAAATGACGAGGAGCTGAACAAGCTCCTGTCTGGCGTGACTATCGCGCAAGGTGGTGTGCTGCCCAATATCCAGGCCGTACTCCTCCCCAAAAAGACCGAGAAGAAGACGTAAATCATCTTCTTCGCCTCCCGACTGGCCCGCACGCACGGGACAGAACAATCGGCCCTTTTGAGGGCCACCACTAGTTTCCACACCAAAGCAGATTTCGCCAGGCAAATTACTTACTACTCTCTTTAGTAGGTCAAAAAAATACCAACAGTTCATTGTGTTAAGTAAAATAGAAGCCGGGATTGTGCATGTATCGATCGAATCGCAAACACAGATTAGTCGCTGACATCAAAGGTTAATAAACACAGTGTTTGTCACTAACATCAAAGGTTTAATAAACTGAGTGTTTGTCGCTAACATCAAAGGTTTAATAAACTCAGTGTTTGTCACTAACATCAAGGGTTTAATAAACTCAGTGTTTGTCACTAACATCAAGGGTTTAATAAACTCAGTGTTTGTCACTAACATCAAGGGTTTAATAAACTCAGTGTTTGTTGCTAACATCAAGGGTTTAATAAACTCAGTGTTTGTTGCTAACATCAAGGGTTTAATAAACTCAGTGTTTGTCGCTAACATCAAAGGTTAATAAACAATGTTTGTCGCTAACATCAAAGGTTTAATAAACTCATTGTTTGTCGCTAACATCAAAGGTTAATAAACAATGTTTGTCGCTAACATCAAAGGTTTAAAAAACTCATTGTTTGTCGCTAACATCAAAGGTTTAATAAACTCAGTATTTGTCACTAACATCAAGGGTTTAATAAACTCAGTGTTTGTCACTAACATCAAGGGTTTAATAAACTCAGTGTTTGTTGCTAACATCAAGGGTTTAATAAACTCAGTGTTTGTTGCTAACATCAAGGGTTTAATAAACTCAGTGTTTGTCGCTAACATCAAAGGTTTAATAAACTCAGTGTTTGTCGCTAACATCAAGGGTTTAATAAACAATGTTTGTCGCTAACATCAAAGGTTTAATAAACTCATTGTTTGTCGCTAACATCAAAGGTTTAATAAACTCATTGTTTGTCGCTAACATCAAAGGTTTAATAAACTCAGTGTTTGTCGCTAACATCAAAGGTTTAATAAACTCAGTGTTTGTCGCTAACATCAAAGGTTTAATAAAGTCAGTGTTTGTCGCTAACATCAAAGGTTAATAAACACAGTGTTTTCGGTAACATCAATGGTTCGATTTGCAAATACACAGTTGAACACACTCGTTACTCGAATATTGTAATGACGACAAGTTGCTTTTGTGTGGAAACACTTGTGGTGGCCCTGAAAAGGGCCGTTTGTGATAAAGAAGAAGAAGACAAGTTCCTTAACCGCCGAAACCGTAAAGAGTACGGCCTTGCCTCTTAAGGGCATAGACTACGTCCATGGCGGTAACGGTCTTCCTCTTGGCGTGCTCGGTGTAAGTGACAGCATCACGAATGACGTTCTCGAGAAACACCTTGAGCACGCCGCGTGTCTCCTCGTAGATGAGCCCAGAGATACGCTTGACACCTCCACGACGGGCCAGACGGCGGATTGCCGGCTTGGTGATGCCCTGGATGTTGTCACGTAGAACTTTACGGTGACGCTTAGCGCCTCCCTTTCCCAGACCCTTGCCTCCTTTGCCGCGACCGGTCATAGTGCTGCTCTGTGCTGGTGTCTCACTCGAGTGGTGGTGGCACAGCACAGCCAGAGCCTTTCTATCCTCGGTGGAGACGCCTCCCCTCCCACCATGGCGCCGCACCGAGGGTATAAAGAGGGGCGGCGGAAATTTTCCCCTCACTTCGAGACGAGACTCCGCGCGGGCATCTCTGTACCGTGACTCATCTTTGCATTAGTGATGGCTAGGACCAAGCAGACTGCCCGCAAGTCTACGGGAGGCAAGGCTCCACGCAAACAGCTGGCCACCAAGGCCGCTCGTAAGAGCGCGCCGGCCACTGGAGGCGTGAAGAAACCTCACCGTTATAGGCCTGGAACAGTCGCCCTTCGTGAAATCCGTCGTTACCAGAAGAGCACCGAGCTGCTTATCCGCAAGCTCCCGTTCCAGCGCCTGGTGCGTGAAATCGCACAGGATTTCAAGACCGACCTGCGCTTCCAGAGCTCTGCTGTGATGGCTCTTCAGGAAGCCAGCGAGGCTTACCTGGTCGGCCTCTTTGAGGACACCAACTTGTGTGCCATCCACGCCAAGCGTGTCACCATCATGCCAAAGGACATCCAGCTGGCCCGTCGCATCCGTGGCGAGCGTGCTTAAAGATCGACCCACCCACCCGGCACAAAACAAAACGGCCCTTTTCAGGGCCACTACAAGCATCGTAAATTGAAAAAGCTCTTTGCCGTTGACTATTGACCCTTTATGTAAGCCCAAAAGAAAGAAATTGCAAAATGTTTCCGTAAAGACCCCAAAAATTAAAATCTACGTTTAATCGACTAAGAACTAACTAAAAGGAAGAGACAGATCGATTAATTATTGACTATAGTAAAATGTAGCGTAATTTTAGAGTCAAATACCCGCCATTAATGAAACCTACCACAATCGTCCATTGAAATCGCAATATCCCTGTTCCATATCAAGATCAGGTATGCGTGTGTGTCTAGTCACGTGTTTCCCGCCATAACGACTGATTGCTTTGTCTGTCGCAAGACTAGTTAAATGAGGAAAATAGAGTATTTATTTGTTAGTGACGACATTATTTGCTTTTGGTTGAGTCGTTTGATGGCCCTCATAAGGGCCGTTTGTGCGAAGAAGATAGTAAGTAAGCTTACTTCTTCTTCTTTGGGGATGCCTTTGCCTTTGAAGGTGTAGCCTTCTTGGGACGAGGCGCTTTAGGCTTCTTGGTGGGTACTTTGGTAGCCTTCTTGGCCTTTGAGGGCGACTTCTTGGGCTTGGGAGCGGCGGCCTTCTTTGCAGCGGCTGGCTTCTTAGCAGGTGCGGTCTTCCTCTGAGCCGACTTGAGGCCAACCTTTTTGGCTCCAGCCCCCTTAGCAATCTTCTTCTCCTTGGCGGCAGGGGCAGAACGTTTAGCGGGCGCGGCGACCTTCTCTGGCTTGGCCGCACCACCGGCGCTAGCTGCGAGCTTGAAGGAACCAGAGGCGCCCTTGCCCTTGGTCTGCACAAGTTCACCAGCTACGACGGCCGACTTGAGGTACTTCTTGATGAAAGACGCCTGCTTCTCGGCGTCGATCTTGTAGGTGGCGGCGATGTACTTCTTGATGGCCTGCAGAGACGAACCGCCACGTTCCTTGAGGTTCTTGATAGCGGCGTTGACCATTTCTGAAGTGCGCGGGTGTGCCGGCTTAGCACGCGGCTTCTTTGCTGCTGCCGACTTGGCCTTCTTGGCCGTACCGGTCTGAGCGGGCGTCGCGGCGGCGTCAGTAGATGCAGCGGTGTCTGCCATGGCTGTGCGAGTAGCCATTGCCACAGACACTAGTCGTCTGGGGAAGCATAGCCCCCAGAGTGTGGGGAAGTTCTTACAGGTGGTCCCGTATCTCCTTCCAATTCAGCGGTAGGTTGTCATTGCTGTGAGGTGGCATCATCGGGTGTGTCAAGCCCGGGGTGGCTGTGTTTGCTAAGACCTGGGTCATTAGCAATGTTTGCTGTTGAAGCAGCTGAACGATGACACTGAAGTTGTCATGGCGCTTGCAGTCCGCCTGTTGATGGCGGGTTGCGGACAGTTTCTTCACCGTTGCGGGTCGCTCAGATCTGGCCCAAACGCGGTGACGTAGTCTACCGAGTTCGGGCTTCGTATGGAGCCGCGCCGGCGCTCGCTTTTGACGTAGTCGCGCGGCGGTCGGTTTAACGCTTGCTACTGCCTACTCGTTTTTGAGGACACCCTCTGGGAGAGCGCGCCGAGTGAAGACGTCTAGTAGCTGCGCGCGCACTTCGGGATCAACTCTACGCAGCGCCGCCAGGGCGCAGTAGCGCCGCGCCGCCTATACAGCGCCTGCGAGCTGGGCAGCCATTCGCTGCCGGGCACCGGCAGTGAACACACCGCTCCAAGCGGTGCCTCCTGAGGGGGAGCACTGGGAGCGCGGCGGAGGGCAAATTTTGTCGTCGGCTATACCTTCAGCGCACGCGCTAAGGTACACCAGTCTCCTCCAGGTACTGGGGGAGCGCGGAGCTCCGCGCAGCTCTCACAGTGAGGGCGTACTGGGCTAAGGCCTCCTGCGACGAGTCACGCCCCTACCCACCTAGAGACAGGGATTTACCGCTCCACGGCCCACTCCCAGGTGGAGTGGAACCCCCGAGCGCAAGAGTAGGGCTGAATCTGTATCTAGCAACCTTGCGGTGATAACAAGGATACAGATCAGCACCCCCCCCCCCCCTCCAGCAGTCAACGCACGTCTTGGACCAGCCATATGCATCATGAGACGATCTAACGGACCAACTGACTACGGGCCAACGTCGCTGCTTCAGCGACAATTGATGTTCCACTGTCAACAGCTCAAGCGAAGCAGATGAGGCTGAGGAAACGACCACGACATCTGACTCCGACGAGCCTGAAGAACCACACCAAGAGAACTTCAACAATCAAGGGACATCACGACCAAAAACCTTCAACAAGCAACCAAATGGCTTTCCAATCCAGAAGTCGAAGAAATAAGAGGAAAAACACACCAAAACGTGTATACCAAGCCAGAAACCCTTCAACATAACAACTGAAAACCGCTACCACCTGCTCGCAGAAGAAGAGAACGCAGACAAAGCTGACGAAAATGAAAACCAGAAAGCCAACCAAAACACAGCGAAAACTCCAAAGAGAAAGAAAAGACTACACCAAAACAACACTTCCCACCAATCGTTGTCTACGAAACAAGAAACCATACTACAATGAACAAGAAACTAAAAAGCCTGATAACTGGAGAACTGAAAGCAGTCTTCCGAGGAGACTGCATGAAGTACTTCGTTGAAACAAGAGAAGACCACACAGCCATCTTGAACTTCTTCAAGAACAATAACATCAACCACTTCAGCCACCAGCTACAAGAAGAAAAGCCGCTAAAAGTTGTAATCAAAGGATTACCTCCCACCGTCACAACCGATGAAATCGAGGAGGACCTCAAAGCAAAAGGCTATGATGTCCAATCGGTCCACCAGTTTAAAAAGAGGAACCAGGAAACAAGAGAACTGGTTCCCCTAGCAACTTCACGGTAACACTACCAAGTGGCCAATCCTCCGACAGCATATACAACGAGCGAGCGATCCTCTACACGAGGGTACAAATTGTACGCTACCGATCACAAGATGGACCACCCCAGTGCACAAAATGCCAAAGACATGGGCATACTACCAACTACTGCCAACTACCAACCCGCTGCGTGAAATGCGCAAAAGGACACCTGACCAAAGACTGCCCCCTGCCGAGGACTGAAAAAGCAAAATGCGCCAACTGTCTCGGTGAACACGCAGCATCATGGCGCGGTTGCCCCGAATATCAGAAGCTGCTACGGCCACCTAGAACAAACAAGCGAGAAGAAAAGAAAAATGACAACAAATCAAAACAGAAAGAGACAACAAAGAAATCAGAAATAAAAAGGAGAAAGAAAACAAGGACAAACGACCAAAGAAAAGCAGAAACAACGAAAGGACACCAACATCCCCGCACATACGCTGATGCCCTGTCAGGGGACGAACAGGAAACAAATCACAAGACACAACAAAAGAAAAGGAACAAGGAGGAGGACCAGGAAGATGACCCTGAAGACCTTTCCAGCCTTTTCGGAAATGAAATGGAAAAATTCTTTAAAACAATCAAAACAACAATGAAAAAGGTGAAGAAAGCACGAGGCTGGAGGAAATTCCTAGTCTTACTTGAAGGTGTCATGGCTCTAATGAAATAATGGCGCAGACACCGCAACAAAAAGACATGACAATAGCGATATGGAACGCAAACAAAATAAAAAACAAGCGAAACGAACTCCTGATCTTCCTAAAGAAGGAAATGGTAGACATTGCTCTAATAACAGAAACCTCTCTCCAACCCACTGACAAACTCCGACTAACAGGCTTCCAAGTGTACCGGACAGACAGGGTAGGACAAAGAGGCGGAGGTACAGCAATCGCCATCCGGAAAAATCTGTCACACGCCCCAATGATGATACCCCCGCTGGCCGACATAGAAGCTACGGCAGTGCGCATACACTCAAAGGAAGGGCACATAGTCCTCATCAGTGCCTACCTCGCACCAAATAGAAACCTGCACGAACACGACCTAGACGAACTACTTTCAACAGGCAACAAGGTCATAATCGGGGGAGACCTAAACGCAAAACACTTCAGCTGGAACTCCCGCACAGACAACGCAAGAGGCACT
This sequence comes from Vandiemenella viatica, assembly GCA_031002005.1. NCBI lineage: Eukaryota > Metazoa > Arthropoda > Insecta > Orthoptera > Morabidae > Vandiemenella > Vandiemenella viatica. The sequence continues at coordinate 15,677 of JARYHS010010117.1, forward strand.
CGGCTGTTCCAACTGTGTGAAGCGAGAAACGTTGAAGTCAAAGGACCGACCGAACCAACCCACATCCCCTTCAACGCACGGCACAGACCAGACGTGCTAGACATCACGCTTGCCAAGAACATAACAGGGAACATAGAACTAACCACCAAGAACGACCTCAAATCAGACCACCTCCCTGTAATGCTCAAAATTCAGAGATGGCTCCTACCACATACACAACGAAGAAAAATAAAAGAAGTGGACTGGGACTACTTCAATAGACTTGTACATAACAAAATCAAACCCACCTTCAACGTATCAACCACAGAGCGAATAGAAGCAGCAATTAACCATTTCGACAAGGTGGTCACTGAAGCGGACAGAAGAGCCTCCACAACAACCAATAGAACACGAGCACCACGAAGAACTACCAGCAATCCTAGAGGACCTACGTTACTTAAAAACGCTACCGGAAGCTCTGGCAGCGGTACCGGGACCCCAGAGACAGAAGACAATACCACCAATATGCACGACAACTACAGGTACGACTACAGGAACGCAGAACAGAGCAATGGGAAGACAAAATGTCTAACCTTATGCTACAAAACCGAGAGGCTTGGCAACTAATCAGAGCCCTGAAAGAACCACGCCAGGCCAACATTGCAATAAATGGCCCTGCTGGACCCTGCTTCCTGCCAGTTGCAAAAGCGGAGCTACTGGCCGAACACTTTGCTGCCCAACACACTACAGCGGAATACCAGTTCACAGAGGCTGAAATTCGAGAAGCTGAGGAAACCGAGCAACAAGCAGCAGACATACTGAACCAACCAACCGCCGACCAACCACAACTCACATCCCCAGGGGAAGTCCGGAGTATCATAAAGAAGCTGGTGCCGAACAAAACCCCTGGGCACGATAAAATAAGAAATCTTCACCTTAAAAACCTACCCAAAAAGGGCATGGTTCTACTTACTAGAATTTTCAACAGCTGCCTCCTCAACTGCTACTACCCCACAGCCTGGAAGCTAGCGAAAGTAAAGGCCATTCCAAAACGCGGAAAGGACCATCGACAAGTCGAGAACTACCGGCCAATCAGCCTGCTCTCATCAACGTCGAAGGTACTGGAACGAATCCTGCTCAAGAGGATAAACTCCAGCCTTGAAGAGGAAAGAACGATCGGGCTAGAGCAATTTGGTTCCAGAGCCGAGTCGCCGCCACAACCCAACTACTCCGCATCACGGAAGACATATCCAAGAACTTCAATTTTCAAAAAGCTACTGCAGCAGTGTTCTTGGATATAGAAAAGGCATACGACAAAGTCTGGCATGCCAAACTTATTCAAAAACTGAGGACCGAAACCGGAATCAAGCACTGCTACATTAAACTTATAGGCAGCTACCTAAAAGACAGGAAGTTCTATGTATCAGTCGAAGGACAGAGGTCATCAATATACCCAATACCTGCAGGAATCCCACAAGGCTCCGTCATAGCCCCGCCGCTATTTAACGTCTATATCAACAGGATCCCGACACCACCACACGTGAAGATGGCCAAATTCGCTGACGACACTACCATTTTCACAACGGGAAGAAGAAAGGACCTGAACATCAGACACCTACAACAAGGACTAGACGCCTTCTGCAACTGGTGCAGGAAAAACAAAGTCAAAATCAACCCCAATAAATGTGCCTGTATATACTTCACCAAAAAAAACCAGAAATAAATGAAACCCTAAAAATCATGGGACAAAACATCGCATGGACCAAAGAGCACCGATATCTAGGGATAACTCTAGATAGTAAACTACTGTTCCGCCAACACATCATGGACAGAAGAACAAGGGCTTAGCAGTAGCAATGAACCTATCACCAGTGCTACGCAGCAATAACCTTCAGACCAACACTAAAATAAGACTCTACAAATCTGTCATTCGACCGTTCATCCTCTATGGCTGCCAGATATGGGGGATGGCAAGTCACAGCAACATCCAACACATCCAAAGACTCCAAAACCGATGCCTCAGAATGATACTCAATGCGCCAATGTACACACCTATAGATGTACTGCACAACCAACCTGACATTCCACTAATCAATACTGAAATCTTTACCATAACAGAAGAATTCATCAGGAAATTAAATGAAAACAGAAACGAAAGAACCGAAAATATCGGTACAGTCATGCCTATGCAATGGCACAAGTACAAAGTGCCCCTGAGCATACTCTACCAACCACAATAAATAAAGCAAAAACTACACCAGCCACAAAACAGACAAAGAAGCACATGAAAAATACAGGGGTTTTTCACCATTAAGATCATCTCTGATGATCAAAGCCCTGGTTTTCCCCTGAAAGTGAACAAATAAAAAGTGTCCCAAACCATCCTGAAACCTAGAAGTAAAGCTACCGAAGGTAGTGGGGCTTCATACACAGCCGTTGAGGCAATGACACACAAACAAAAAAAAAAAAAAAAAAAAAAAAAAAAAAAAAAAAAAAGTTGAAAGGACGTTGTCTTAGCAAAGACCAGGCTGGCTTCAGGCATCGCTAAGTCATATCCCCGAGTCTCTATTAAATAGGTCATTGTTCAGCCGTATTTCAATGGCTTCCCTAATGACCGAGTCCCAGTAGGAAGTACACTTCGCTAACACTTTTACTTGGCCAAAATCTATTTTGTGGCCGTTTTCGACTGCATGTTGTGCGACCGCAGATTTTTCTATCTGGAAGAGCCGGATGTTGCGCTCGTGTTCGGCCATGCGAGCCTCAATGGTGCGGATAGTCTGACCAATGTACGACTTGCCACACTGGCAAGGTATTTTGTAGATCCCCGGCGTTTTCAACCCCATATCATCCTTCACAGGTCGGAGCCAATCACGAATTTTGGCAGGAGGACGGAATATGGACTTTATTCCGTGTCTGGCCAGTATCCTGCCTATCTTGCCGGATGTGCTGCCCGAATAGGGGATGAAGGCCAACGCCTTGGGCTTGCTTTCTGGCTCCACTGGACTTTTTTTCGGCCTACCCCGTAGGGCCCGTTCTATCAAACGGTCAGGATAACCGTTTTTCTTGAAGGTCAGGCGGAGATGTTCAAGTTCCGCCGGCAAACTGTCGGCATCGGAGATTTCCCTCGCTCTGTGTACCAACGTATGGAGCACGGTATTCCGCTGTGCCGGATGGTGGAAACTGCTGGCGTGTAGGTAGCGGTCGGTGTGCGTCGGTTTTCGGTATACACCGTGCGAGAGGGTTCCGTCCGGTCTCCGTCTGACAAGAATGTCCAGAAAAGGCAGGCTTCCATTCTCCTCTAGTTCCATAGTGAACTGGATGTTGGGATGAATCCCGTTGAGGTGGTCCAGGAATTCGTATAGACTTTGAATACCATGTTGCCAGATCACGAACGAGTCGTCCACATAGCGGAAGAAGCATCTCGGCTTGAGGATGGACTCTTCAATCGCCTCCGTTATACTTCTCGCTTTACCGGGCAAAGCCTTAGTGTTGAGTTCGTAATTGAAGTTACCGTCACTACATCAGAGTGGTATCCTCAACACTGACAGTTTTCTTGCCGTTCAACAACCTTCGTGAAGAATAATGGTACTCTAAACGAAGAGCAAGGAAAATTGTCATAAGTACCAAACTACAAGTAAGTTGTGATGAGATTTCTCGCTTTTAATTGAGCTTCGTCACAAAGCTACAGATGCTCAGTTTGAGGTTTTTTACCATTAGACCTATGAATATTGCGTAGTGTTCAGCTGTATGTTTGTGATCTTTTAATATTTCGACCATTTCGTTTGATGCGACACACACCAGTTATTTCACCATTTCAAATTCTTGACATCCACAAGGAAGATACGAGCTGTTACATTGCCAAGCTGATAAGTATTCCATCCAAACAGAGCTGGAGGAAAAACATATTTTCACTACGCAAGCCAAATGCTGATTCAATCAGAACTGAGTCGTGCAAAGTTCTGCAACCTTTTAACCATAGTGTGGTCCATATTAGTGAACAGGCACACGACTCTATGACATATGCTGTATCACATGACCTAAACAATTAAATACAACCGCGTTCAATCACAACATTCATTCGCCTTCATACAGGACGAAAACAACTAAGAAAATATCCACACAATCCCACTAAAACATGTCGGGCACAATTATCACTATTAACTTCCAAATACAGCATACAGAGAAGTCACAAAAGTCATGTGATAACTTTTACCCACCGAAGTGCAGCAACCCGACGTGGCATTGACTCAACAAGTCATAGGAAGTCCTCTGAAGTCATACTCAGACAAGCTTCCTCTAGATCTGTCCGTAAATGTATAAGTGTGTCAGTTGCAGGATTTTGTTCAAAAACTGACCTTTCGATCATGTCCCTGATATGTTCGACTGGATTCATGTCTGGAGCTATAGGAGGCAAAATCATTCGCTGGAATTTTCCAGAATATTCCTTAAACCAATCGTAAGTTATTTTGGACCGGAGATATGGCATGTGGTTGTCTGGAAATGTTCATCGTTGTTTGAGAACAACATGAAGGTCATAAATGCCTGCATAAAGTCCCAAGTTGCGGAATATAACCATTTACAGACAATGGTCGTTTCAGATTGACCAGTCCATTACCATGTAAACACAGCCCACACCAGGATGGAGCCTCCACCAGCTTGAGCAGCGCCTTTCTGACAACCTGCGTCCAAGGCCTCGTGAGGTCTGCACCACACTCGAATCCTACAGTCAGCTGTTACCTACTGGAATCTTCACTCATCTTACCACACAACCTTTTTCCAGTCATCTAGGATTCGAGCGATATGTTCACGAGCCCAGGAGAGGCGATGCAGTCGATGGCGTTTTGTTAACAGAGGCACTCGAGTCGGTCTTCAGCTGCCATATCCCATCAACATCAAATTTCGCTTGCACTATTCGCATGGATAAATCCCCCGTACGTCCCACATTGAGTGTTGCTGTGTTGATTGGAAATATTAAAATTTTTCGGCAGTTGTTGAATGACAAATTTTATAAATAAAACTCCGTCTATAAACAACTGTTGTGGTGAATGTTATTTATTATTTACCAGACGCGTTTCTCCCTTGCAGTGCGAGGTATCATTTGTGGCTGTAAATGTATGCTTTTAGTTGTAATGTTACAATTATTATATACAGTAGAAATCTTTACATATAAAAACCGAGCGTGGTGGGTGAATGGTTAACGTTCTGGACTCGCATTCGGGAGGACGCTGGTTCGAATCCCCGTCCGTGCATCGTTTCCCCAAATCACTCCAAGCGAATGCCGCGATCCTGGCTGAATTCCTTCCCATTCATTGAACCCAGTCCCATCCCGCCTCTAATGACGTCGACGAGGCGTGAAGCCATAATTACAAAAAAGTACATATACAACGCACATGTACCCACAGATGTGATAATCTTCGCATACCGGTCTGGAAAACCAATTTATTCGCTTTTGCAGAACTGCTTGTTAAAGTTCCAGCTGAACATTCTTCCAAACGTTGTATTACAAGCCATACTTGTTGATATAGTAAACGTTTTAATTCCAATCTACACTTGCATGTTACAAACAGCTGGTTTTCTTTCACTTTGTTTTAATGTTTGTGATTGCAGTAGTGGCAACCTAGATTTTGCGTTGTTGTTTGTTAAATTATCTCTTTGTTCTTGTGATTGACTTACTGTTTGTGGTTATTATGTGAGTGCCTGTATTAGTTTCCCTGTTTTGTGGCTGTTTTGTGTTTTGGGTGTGTTGAATAATGTTTTATTTTATAAATCTGTGTATCTGATAGCTTTCTTGAACTGTTAGCAGACGGTATTTTTTTTTTTGTTGATGTTATTAATTGCATTCAGTAAAAAAACAGATGAGTGTCTTATTTTTTTATTTCTCTATGGTAAATATTATGTTATTTTTTATGTTATTAATTGCATTCAGAACAAACAACACATGATTTTTGTTGTTGTTAACGTTTAATGTTTTCATGTCTGTCTTTATGGTGTTACGGGTATGGATATACAGAGTCTAAAAGAATGTTTCGCAATTGTAGAGTTGCCGACCCCGGCAGCGTAGGGGTAGTGTGCTTGCTTCGCGTTGCAGGGGTCGCCGGTTAGAGTCCGGCTGAGGGCATGGGTGGTTTTAATTGAAGTTCGTCTTGTGTCGTCCTTACAGAAGTTTGAAAACAATCACACTGAGATGAAATGTATACATTGTAAGAAACGTTGAGCTGGCTGTACGGCTAACATGGCCAAATGCCATTTTAAAAAAAAAAAGTAGAGTTATTTGTGCATGTTACTGTTCTAATGTGTTCCTTACATCTTATGTTGAAGTTCCTGAATGTAACTTGGCCCTGTTGGCATGTTAGTTGATATATTCCTACTTCCTGGTACAGGTCACTGTCAGTGTTGGAGTTCACACGTTTCTGTAGTGTATTTTTTGTCCTGAATGCAATTTGTATTCCTTGTGTATTGAATATGTTGCTGATTCTGTGTGTGTGTTTATTATCGTAAGTCATGATATACCATTGTTTTTAGTTGGGTTCAGGGTGCTGGTGTGTGGTATCCGCGGTGGTATTTGTTTCTTTGTTTTGTAAATGTGTGTGGGTTTTCTGTATATGCTGAAGAAGTGTTGTGAGCCTTATTTTGGTTATTGTTTTATCAAGGACTTTAAGTATATTATTTGTTTCTTTCTATATTCTAAATTATATGTTATTGTCGATGTTGTTATTTTCCTTGTGGAATATGGGGATATAATGTTGTGGTACATCTGTCAGGCAGATGATGTAATCCACATGTCTGTGGAAGTAAGTTATGTTGCAATTTGTTTATTTGTGAATATGTCGTATTCTGTGTGGTCCATGAAAATATTTTCCATGATGCATGAATCTGGAGGTCCCATCGGTAAACTTTCATTTTGGATATAGAACTTGTTGTTGAATTGTAAATAGTTTTATGGTGTTACAAGGTATAGTACTTCTTTTATCTCTTAGATGTGTGAATTTGGAACTGTGTTTTGGGTGGAATCGTTGTTTTGTGTAATAATAATAGTTTCATTGACTGGTATGACAGAGAACATATTTACTGCGTCTAATGATAAGAGTGTGGCTGTGTGAGGTATCGGCATCGTGTTTATGTTTTGAATTAACTGTGTTGTGATTTTGATGGTTTTTTCATTGTAGTATCTGCATTTTTCACTGAGGGATTCATGTATGAATTTTCTTAATTGGCGCTTTCCTGAAGTATATTATTGTTCTTGTCGATATGTCATTTTTATGCATTTTTTGTTTGGTTCTGATGTTAGGGTTTTTTGGGGGAAATACAGCATTTGCCAATTTGTTAGAATGTGAGAAATGTTTTGAGGCACTTTCTCAGGCAGTTTTGAAATCATATTTAATTTTTTTCATCTGGTTTTTTATGAGCTGTTCTGCTTTTTCATTACATTCTGTTTTTGTATCAGCACTAAAGTGTTGCAGTTATGTGCTTTAGTAACTATTAATTCGTTTATCTACGATTTTTTTTAGTATTTTCAGGATGTTGTTTGTATCTTCGGAGTGAGTGTACTTCTGTTGTGTTCTCTGATTTTTCTTCTGGTACAATTACATATTCAAATTCAGTGATGATATGTTCAATAAATTTGCCCTTATTTGTGTTATGTTTTAACCCTTTCTGTAGTAACTGTGTTTCTAGTTTACCTAACTGTATAAAATACAAGTTGATGAGTTTGTGGTGAAAACTGTGATTGGATTTAAGTTTTTTTTTGACAATTCTATTAATTTTCAATTTGATTTTATTTCTGTGTTTTAATTTTATTGTGTCTAAAAATGCTGTTGTACGGTTTTAAATTCTTTCTATAATATCTCTCAGTATTTCTGGATTGTTTAATTGCGTGACAAGTTGCAGGTGTGTAGTGTAAGAGTGCTTTGTTTAGATAGGTTTTTTTTCTATAAAGTGCTCCTATATTCTTACGGATCCATTGGTATACTGCTATTGTTTTTACCATCACTTTTACATTATTCTGTTTAAGGTTTTGTTTAATGTATAACTTATTAAACTTGATGCTCTGAATGGTGTTTGGGTGATTCGACTGTTGAATTTTGTATCGTTGATATGTCGCTGGTGGAAATCTCTGACGACGCCGTACAATATTATTCTGATTTTAGGGCCTTTTTCCGCAATTATTGAATAGTAAATTTTATAAACAAAACTCCGTCTATTAAAAACAGCTGTGGTGAAAGTTATTTATTATTCCCAATACGCATTTAGCACTTGTGATGTTTGGTATCATCATAGTAAATTGTATGTAACATACATGTGTAAACTGGCATGAACACGTTTATTACACCAATAAGTAAGATTTGTAAAAAAAAAAAAAAACAATTGGAAGAGTATTCATTTGGAACTTTAATAATCAGTTCTGCAAAAGTGTATAAAGATCTTAACTAGACCAGCATGTATGGATTATCACTACCGGTATAATAATTGTAATAATACATATGTAAAAACATACATTTACAGCCACTCATGAAGCCTCACACCACAAGGGCAAAACGACGATAAATAACATTCACCACAACAGCTGTTGATAGACAAGGTTTTTATTAATAAAATTTAATGTTATTAGAGAAGTAGTTATTAACCATGACACAGTAGATTACACTAGTAATGAAGAAATAAAATTGTGAAATCATCATCAAGGGAACTATTTCTGTAGGCTGTAATCTTATTGATGCGTTATATACACTCACGAAATAAAGGATATCCACAGACATCGCGGATAACGCTTCCAAGAAAACCGGCCTGAAACAGGGAATAACCACAAACTGAAATCACGGAGATAAAGTTACTTGCTAAGGTTTCTTCTGAAACTCACAAGAGACAACTGCGAAACAGAGGGTTTTCTGTCTTGATGTCTTCGGAAACAAGCTCTTCATATTAAAATAGATGGATGTGTCTTGTCAACGTGAAATATGAATATCGTGAAGTCAGCAGCAACGGAAGTTTCACGTGCACCTGCTGAACAGGTTTCAAGTCAACTGCATCGCTAATCAACCTGTCAACCAACTAAAAATTAAATTGCTTAGTATTACAAGAAAAACAATAGACAATTAAAGTAAAATAACAGTAACGAAGTCGCCGTTACTCTATATTTGTTTTCATGGCTGTGGGCTTTACTTCTTGTCTGATTACTTGCTTCTGTACCGGCTTGCCATGCAGGAATATCGTTGAGTGGTCTTTGTTATTGCTATACTCATTAATTAATAGTTTCGTGGCACAGCTCGCCAAGTCAAAATACCATTGAATTGGCGGTGCTAATTCTATAGCTCTTGGCCGCCAAGTTTAATTACATATATTCTTCGGAAATGGATGAGTTTCCTGTAAGTAATCAACACTGCTACCTACCTAGTAAAAAAGGGTAAAGCCTGTTTGTGCATACCTGACCCTACTACCAACAACAACACAATAATAATAACGGAAGGACGAGCGTCAGGTGTTTACGTAAAATCACGCAACCCCGTTAATACACATTAGCTGAGTAGAAAGAATGCACAGCAACTGGAGCGTGGCGTTAAACGCTCGTTCACCAGGCTCGGATTTATTACACTACGTAGGACCTCAGCTCCTACAATTGCCATGTGAGAACGTCTTTTCTTCAATTGACCACTCTACAACTCTCTTGGTCTGTCGAATCATGTCAGCTGAAAACTATTTCTCATGATATCTTGAATTGAAGGGAGATATCTTTTCTTTTATTTCCATGAGTCGAAACATACTATATCATATTGGATATTCCAATACCGTCCTGACGTTCTGATCCTGCCATTGGGCCATCTACTTGAACAGACAAGTGCAGTTAGATTTTCGCGGGAAAAACATTAACTCACAGATCCGTCCAAATTACTGTATCAGCTGACGGAAAATAAGCTAAAATTCACCTATCACTAATTGGCTTAAAAGCCACTGAAAATTTTCGATGTGGTCTATGAACACATCAGTTCCGGTCATCGCAAACAGAGAGAATCGCTTAGGAAACAGACTGCAAGTCTAGTTGCCTCAAACCCACACGTTCGAATCCCCATCTGGGTATCCAGATTTTAGTTTTCCATGTTTCCCAAAATCACCCAAGGCGAATGCCGGGATGATTCCTTCAAAAAGCCATGGCTGAATTCCTTCCCGTTCCATGACCACCATCTTTTCCCCTCTAATGATTTAGACGTGGACAAGGCGTAAGGTCACAAGCAAAAACAAGCTAAAAAAAATATAGAAAGAACAGAAAGAAATCAAACCCACGCTACGCAAGTTACAAGACTGACCAATTTCCATCTCAGGCTGGGCGCGAACTGGGTTAGTATGAAGACACCCCGTCCACAGGGGAGCGTGCATAGGCCACGTAGCTCCATTTTGCCCTCCTGTGAACCCCCCTCCCCCCTAACATAGCCCTACGTGGCTTTTGCCTCTACCCTCCCCCCTCCCCCACGTAGCTTTTTTCCCTTTTGATTCCAGAAGACATTTTGTACTGTTTTCTCTTGTCAGACTATTGTAAATAGATAATTAACTGAGGGAAATAAATATTCACATGATGTTGCGAGTTCTGTTCCTCATTTTAACAGTGAAAAATGTTATGAAAGGAAAGCTACGTGCCCTGGCTCGGAACCCCTCCCCCCACGTAGCCCAGCGTAGCCTTCCAGCCAACCCCTCCCCCACTGGACCGAGCCACGTAGTTTGTACACGGTCCCCAGAAAGGAGATTCGCGCGAAGTTGTGCCCAGTTCTCCGTTTCCGTTGTATCCCGCAGCCCATTCGATTTGTTCTTGACGTCAGTGAATATTACAAAAGAAAATAAAACAATAATTCGCCAATACATATTTACTTTTTAATTAGGAAAGAATTAACGTAAATTTCTGGATGTAGGCCCTAGATCGACAAATTTATTAGATTGGGGGAGATATATGTCCGTGACTGTAATAATGCAAGTGTTGGCAACTGCTGATATTTTATTTTTATTAATTCAAAATAGATATTGTGTGTCCCTAATTTTTCCGTATTTTAGCTTAGTCCAGTATATATATATATATCAAAGAAAATGAGGATGCTAGTAAAATATCTGCACCTGAGGAAATGTCTTTTTAATTCATTTTAATCATAAAACGCTGAACTATTTAAATTTATTGTTAAAATATTCTGGTACACTTAAAAATAGTTTGACACTAAGAGCAAAATAATTGCTTCAAAATTGGACACAAAAAAGTAATTCGAAGATGCGGCTAAAACAACTGTCTCAAAGATAAAAGAGAAAAAAATATTTATAGCTAAATTCGATCTGCCCAATAAATTGAATTTATGTTTGAGAGAGAAGCGAAAAAAACAAACATCAAGAAAAAATATTGAATCCATGATGTCCAACTTTTGTTACTTGATTCACTATCCCCTCCATGTGAGGATGTTCATCAATAATGTATCCAAAATGGGAGGTTGTTGGAACGACGATTTTTTTTTATTCTTTTTTTTTTTAACTCGTGACAGATTTATTCCGCTAAATTTAACCCAGGATCTTTGAACACGTGTGGATGTTTTGATAAATAATCCGGACTGATGGGCTGGAGCAGGACGATATAGTCTAATATGTAATGAAATAGGCTCGAGTGAGATGGAATAGTTTGGAACAGGTTGTTATTAGCGGGTATGCGCTGACCCACGAATCGAAAAGTAATGGATGACAGCATGCTACAAGAATATGAATCAGCATCCGGCGATCTGCGCAAGGAATATACCAGCTTGTTTAGTTCTGACGGAGCTATCTATCTGCCAAACTTGTGTTCTATACGATAAATGCATGTTTTTTTGTGAAATGTGTAGTTTATGAGGCGGAAGCTGGGAATCATCCCATCATTAGCCTAGATGAATGTGGAAAACTGCCTAATAATAGCAATGAGGACGGCCCGCAGGTACTTCGTTCCTCTCCACTCCAGTAAGGGAACACTGGTGAGCAAATCACTTATGGAAGAAATAATAAGTACAACTTTACCTGCACTATGATCTGTATCAACGAACTGTTCCAAATCAAAAATTTTCGTTCAGCGTACTGGTCTTCCAGCAACTCTCCCTGTATAGACTACCCCGTCGCCAGAAGCGGATCCAGGATTTTGGTTTGGGAGGGGCTTGAGCAGACTTTGGTTTTGGGGGGTGACTTGGCTTAAGTGGACTTTGGTTTTGGTGGAGGGGGCTTGAGTCGACTCGAGCCCACTCACTCGGGTAGACTACGTCACCGCGTTTGGGCCGCAACTCTACTCTACTCGAAGCCCAGAATGCCGCGCAAGAAGAACTCTTTTCCTAAGCTAGGAGCCTTGGACAGGATGGCGGAGGAAGCGAAGAAGAATCCACCAGCGTTCTGGCCAGCAGAACCGCCGTTCCGGTCGTCCGCGAAAGCGGCCCCAGAACTACCAGAGAGATGGACACAGACGTCGCTCTCAATGATGAGAGGACAGAGCAGCCTATCCTACAGCAACCTACTGATACTCTTGTATCTTCTGATGCTCCATCACCTGACTCTCCAGACTCACCGTCACCAGATTCTCCTACGCCACAGTCAACTGATTCTCCTGAGTCGCCGTCGCCCGATTCTCCTGCGTCGGTAGTCCCTTCGGGCCCGGAGGAGGGTCCCGTACCACCGATCCAAGTCAGCTACACAGGGAACTACTGGACACTACTGGCCCAGCTGCAGAGCACCATGAAGCTCCCCATGTTCAGCTGGCCGGACCACCTGGGGCTGAAGATTCTGCTGTCCTGCCTAGCAGACTTCGAGGCAGCCACCCAGGTGCTACGGGAAGCCTCCCTACCATTTGAAATCTTGCTTCCAGGCCACAAGATGAAGAAACCTGGCAACAACAAGCCGACAGAAGCCGAAAAACCACCGCCACGAGAGGTGGTACAGTGCTTCAGATGTCAGAATTTTCGACATCTAGCCATCGACTGCACGCAGCCGGCAAGATGTGTCCGCTGTGGAGGCGGCCATTATGTTGCAGAATGCAACCAGCGTCGCGAGGAAGCAGTCTGCTGCAACTGCGGCTCCTCACACGCTGCTTCCTACCGCGGTTGCAGAGCATGGAAGCAGCAGCGTAACATCAAGAAAAGAAGTGAGCGAAGTCGGCTCCATACGCAGCCCGCAACAAGCCGGCAAGTAGGTGGCGGCTGCCCTCCAGCGACTATTCGAGTGGGAGAGCGCGCCGAGAGAAGACGTGTGGGATCTGCGCGCGCAACTCCGAGTCAACTCCACGCAGCG
>JARYHS010010122.1:0-10101 GCA_031002005.1 Vandiemenella viatica
CAATAGATTATGTTACAATAGAGTACTTACATGAGAAAAGTTTCCTTTTTTTATGCCAAAGTTGTGATAGCAGATAAAAACATGGTGTGAAGGCAGGTGTCTGGGGAAAATCTGTTCTGAATCCACTCTGGTAGATTTTGATCAATGATTTGTGATTATAGATGAGCTCAGGGTCCATTGTTTACAGAGCTAGAATGTCAGCAATCCATAAGTATTCTCCATTTTTTGTAAACCTCTTACCTGAAATGAATGTTTAATAGTTTTATCATAAGTAAGTAATCTTCACATTTTAGTTTGTCTACCTTTATCTCTCTCAGCCAATGGATTAAACAGGTCTGCAGCAATGTTTTATAGTTACTCACATGATTTGTTTTGCTTCACTCCCTTCCTAATTAATTAATAGTTCCCCTTAAAAGATGTAACATTGTTGCAATATAGTTTTTCATTCATCTTGTAAATTTACCACCATTAATTTTCTAAAATTTGGCATAAATTTCGTGATGATTCAGCATCAGATTATGAGGGGGGTACCCAAAACTAACTGGAATAGCATTGCCGTGGGCGGAGCTGTTGTGTAGTACACATTTCTGCCACCAGGCATTTATATCACAGCTCATTGTCAGTTCAATGCCACCATGGTTGTTGACCTGGCTGTTCTGTTAATCTGCAGTGATTGTTTTTGCTAGCACTGTTTGTTTTTGATGATGGCAAGTGTAAGTGAACAACGTGCAGCTGTGAAATGTTGTTTTATGCTCACTAAATTTCTGCTGAAACTTTTTTAATGTTGAAAATAGCTTACAAAGGTGACATGGGAAAAACTCAAGTGTACGAGTTGTTCGCTCGGTTTAAAAATGGCGACATGACGATTGATGACAAAATTCATTCTGGATATCCATCAACAGCCCAAATCGATGAAAATGTTGAAAACATTTGAGAGCTTGTGCTCTCAGACCATCGACAGACAATTGATCAATTGTTAGAGATTAGTGGGCTATCTTAGAGCTCGGTTCAGCGAATTTTAACTGAAGATTTCGGAATGAAAAGGGTTGCTGCCAAGCTTGTTCCTTGCACTGACTGACTGACAATCAAAAAGAACATCAAATTGAAACATGTCAAGCTTTGAAACATCTCGAAATTGATCCAGATTTTCTGTCAAAGGCCATTACTGGTTTTAAGTCATGGTGCTATGGTTATGACCCAGAAACAAAGCAACAGTCAAGCTAATGGAAGACGTCATTATCACCCCCATCCAAAAAATGTTGTAAAGTCAAATTGAACAATAAAACAATGCTCATTTGCTTTTTGATGCCAAGGACATAGTTCATTCAGAATTTGTTCTTCCACATCAGTCTGTCAATCAAACTTTTTTATTGGAAGTTTCACAAAAAAAAACCTGATTTGTCGCAGACGTGAGACTGTTTCTTTCACCACGATTAAGCATCTGCGTACACAGCTGTCTCTGTTAGGCAGGCTTTGGTTCCGCTGCCCCATGCACCTTACTCACCTTACCTGGCTCCTTGCGAAATTTTATTTTTCCACACATGAAAAGGGGCATGAAAGGACACCGCTTTTAACAACATTTGAAGAGGTCAAGAAAAAAAATGGAGAGGAGCTGCCAGCCATTTCTAAAGATGCCTACCGAAAATGTTTCGAACAGTGTAAGCTTCGGTGGGACAAATGTATTAGTTGTAATGGAGAGTATTTTGAAGGGAATAAGGTTGTTTTGTAAAAAATTGAAAATATGTAGCTTCTAAAAAATAATTCCAGTTTTCTTGCGGTACCTCTTTAGGGTATATATATATATATATTAGCTGTTACCCGTGACTTCGTACACGTGGACTTAGAATTTGATTGCTAGAATTGGATATAAACAGCTGAAAGTTACCTAAGATATGTCCCAAACACTGGACTGCATAATATGACAGAAACCCATGAATATACCATTCTACCTTCGAATCTGTCTCATGACTAAAACTGTTATTCATATCGGAAAAAATAAAATAATTGTTTAAAAAAACATAAATACTGCCTTAAAAAAAAGCACTAAAAATTTTAAAATAACTTTATACCTTGCTTAGGAAAAAGTAAATCTAAATAGACAACATTTTACATTACTTTCATTGAAATTTTACATTAATTAGTTATTTTTAGAGTCGGTGCCAGCTGTCGCATCGCGAAGATCGAATTACTGAACTTATTTTTGTGTTAAGAGGCAAAACGGAGAGTACGAACAAAAATTCCCAATATTTTACAGCATGTCGTGAGGCAGATAGTGTTATGTGGGAACACTTTAGGGAAACAAATTAACAGTATTTTAATATGTGGCTTGGCCTTATTGGTCATCCAGGCATATCTCTGGCACTACAGTGTCAGTTGCTAGGTTGCATTATGCAGTAAACGAATTACAGAGTATAATATCGGCGTATCATCGTTATGTTTCAGTTTTGTTGAAACATGTTTCTAGCATTAATTGTAGGTAAGCAGTAACATGATTTTTTTTTATGTATTATTCTTTTATCTTTTTGTTTTTCTTGCTTTCGCTGGCACCGACTCCAAAAATAACTAATGTAAAAATTTCAATGAAAGTAATGTAAAATGTTTTCTATTTAGATTTACTTTTTCCTAAACAAGGTATAAAGTTATTTAAAATTTTAGTGGTTTTTTTTTATGTTTTTTAAAACAATTATTTTATTTTTTAAATCTTAGTGTTTTTTATGTTTTTTTAAAACAATTATTTTATTTTTAAATTTTTAGTGGTATGATAGATCGTTTGGTATTTTAAATATGCCGCGAGCAGTTCCCATTTTGCGAACTTCCTGGTAGCTCAGAGATTAAAGCGCATGCTTTCAAAGAAGAACTCTGTCTTTATATACCACAACCACTTCCAGAACGGGGTGAATTGGGCGTTGTGTTAAGGAATGTTAGGCTATGTTTTGACCTTATCATAAACATCTGCTAAAGCTGCTGCTCGATAACCGAAACATGTAACATCTGGGCATTAATACATACCACATACAGAAATCTGTCTCTGGAATATATCTGTTTGCTCTGACATCACACAAAAAATATGATTTTAATTGGTTTTCACAACGTGAAAGCTTGGGATCAGAGTTGAAATCTGAAGTACATGTTGAGACATTATGACACATTTATTTTATAAATATTATGCCATGACTTAAAATAGCTTACCTGATATTGACGGGATTTAAAAACTGTGGATTTTTGTAAAGAACATTGGAAATTAAAAGGGGTGAGGGGTAAATTGGAAGAGGGATTCAGCTTTTGTATACCAAATGTAGACTGCCTTTTCTGATTGATTTAAAGTATACATGTGTAAATTCTATTGATATCAGATAAACTGTAGGTATGTATAAAAAAACAATTAAGGGGTGTGGAGACAAAGAGTAGTTTGGTTTTTGTAAGCTAGTGTGGGCAGTATTTTTCTCTTTGTTTTAAAGTATGCACGTGCAAATTTCCATCGAAACCAGATAAAAACCGTTAGCTTTGTGTAAAGAACATTTGTCAAAATTAAATGGGTGTAAGGGATGGAGTGAGTGGTAGGATTTTGTAAACAGGATGTAGACACTATTTTCTGGGGTTTTTTTTAAGTATTCATGTGCAGTGGTCCATGGAAATCTGATAAAACTATGGGTATCTATAAAGAACATTGGAAATAGGAGGGGTGGGGTAGAAGGAAAGAGGGGTTGGGATTCAGCAACCTAATTTAAACACAATTGTTCTGTATGTTTTAAAGTATACGTGTGGCAAATTTCCTTCAGAACTCGGATAGAAACTGTAGATTAAAGGATGGAAAAGGAAGGAGCGGAGTTTGGCTTCTCGAAACCAAATGTAGACAGTATGTCGCGGTGGCTGATTTTTATATAGATTTTAGTATAGAGTTTAGCGGTAATGAAGGCGGAGTGCTTCCAAGCCAACGCAGTAGTGTGCAGATTACCGCTCATATACGACACCAGGCTCAAGGCCGCTGATCTTGCGGTCCGTACTGTGGGAAACTCAGCCAACACGGCTAGTACACGAGGCTTACACACTATGAGCACGTGAACCACACGCGTGTTCATAGTGACAAACAGCCAATGAGAGGAAGGCTTTCCCCACCTTCCGGAATCGAGGGCGCCTTTTGCGCGCACGATTCGCCCAGTCCGGATGTGAAATTTCGTGGGGCAGACCTGTTACCATCCAATTAGGCCTTTTAGGCATTTTCCTATCATTCTCCCTCTGCTGGCTTGGAATGCATACTGCATTTAATCGGATCCTATGGTCCATTATTCCAATATCGGGAAACACCGATTTCATGTACCAGCAACTTGTAACTGTACCACACAGCCGCTTTCACAATAAATCAAGTAGCCACAACTCTTCGTATCATTTCAAGGAGCCCCTACATCCTGATTTTATGCAAATTAAGTCTCTGTGCATGTACTTTTTCCTAGCCAGGAGCTTACAGATGCCGACTGGAAACCCGAAGTACCTCAGCCGACAGTAAGTAGACGCTAGGACGGACCCACAGTGGGTAAGTTCGGCTCTCGCTCGGTCAACACGCGACATACCCACATAAAATTGGTGTGCAGATCTGGGGTTTCAATTACCGCATACTAATTTGGAACAAAGTTCCACTTAGCATAGCAGAGGAAGAAATTATTTCTCTCGCTATACCTAACACAGAGACTAGTTAATCACAGAGGGAGTGATAGGCAAGAGAAGGATCAAGAAAGAAGAAGACGTTCCGGAATCATTTGGTGAGCGACGCAGATTCGCCATCGCGGGCGGCAGAGCGACCTGGACGCAGCAGAAAAGATCGCGACTCGAGAAGGGACGGCGGCATCCGCTAGAGGCGCTGACCGGGCCGGCGCGCATCGCAAAGCAGCCACGGCGCGCATCGCAGAGCAGCTACGGCAATTGCAGCAAAAAGTGAGTAAAGTGAAAAACAGTGCCTAACAAGTGTTCAAAATGCCCACCGACAAGCTATCGAGTGCGGAAAGTGTGCGTGAATCAAGTAGTGTGAAAATTTCAGTCACAGATGCACTAAAATTAATTCCCTACAATTTTAGCGGAGATAAATCAGAACTGAGATCCTTTATTGATAATGTGTCGACAGCTTTCTCTTTAGTAGCTGTAGAGGAGCATGATGTATTGTTACAGTTTGTCAAAAGCAAAATAGTTTCGAACGCAAGGTCAAAAATTCTTGTCAGAGACCAGACAAAAGATTGGCCTTCGATCAAAGCTATTTTGATAGAAAATTACGGGGAGCAGAGATCCTTGGATTATTACGCATATCAATTATTCTTGGCTAAGCAGAAAAGTAACGAAACAATAGCAGAATGGGCTTCTCGTGTCGACGCATTGGAACATGATTTCCGGCAAGCCACTGTAAATGAAATGAAGGCCGCGGATGTTGAGGGAAGTCTTGCATTAATAGAAAAGCTGACTAGGGCGACCTTCGTTCAAGGTTTGAAAGACGAAAGAATACAGACAATTGTCAGAGCACAGGGTAAAAAGGCGACCCTGCCAAAAGTCGTTGACTTAGCCCTTACGGAAGAATCAGCAATTCTATCGCAACGCGAAAAATATTCACATAACAAAACAGACACCAAAACGACACAGTTCAGACACAATAGGGGTGACTTGCAATTCCTGTGGAAGAATCGGGCATCTAAGTAGGGAATGTCGAAGCGCCATAACTTGTCAAATTTGCAATCGTACTGGCCACAGTGCCAAAGATTGTAGAAGCAATGCAACATTCAAAAGAGTCCAGTACATTACGTGCAGCTACTGCCGAAATTCCGGCCACAAAGTAGCTGATTGTCGAACCAAAAGAAACAAATGCGCAAGGTGCAATGAGATCGGGCATTTCCCATCTAAATGTAAAGCAAATCTGGGGGAAAATAACACACTCAAACAAACAGGGAAACGGTGCCCGGGTGCAGGAGTAGACAACCATCTTAGCACTCGGAATTATGGATCTGTATATGCCGTAGGTTGTCAGTATGCTAGTGATTATATAAAACTGCCTTGCCCTAGCATACTCAATCAAAATATTCCATATTTACTTGACAGTGGGGCACAATTAAGTCTTATAAATCAATCAGCTTTGAAGCCAAATACTCCTATAAACAGGCAACAGACAATCCAAATCAAGGGGATCTCACCTCAACTGGTTAGAACTCAAGGAACAGTTATGCTGAGATTGTATTTAACTCCCAACCATTACCTAACTCATAAATTTCATGTTGTATCCGGAAAGGTTGATATTAGCGAGCAAGGGTTACTAGGAAGAGATTTTATGCTCCAGCATGGAATAGTATTTATTACTCCAGAAGGAATAGTTCTTATAATTAATTACTATTCCATGCTGGAGCATAAAATCTCTTCCTAGTAACCCTTGCTCGCTAATATCAACCTTTCCGGATACAACATGAAATTTATGAGTTAGGTAATGGTTGGGAGTTAAATACAATCTCAGCATAACTGTTCCTTGAGTTCTAACCAGTTGAGGTGAGATCCCCTTGATTTGGATTGTCTGTTGCCTGTTTATAGGAGTATTTGGCTTCAAAGCTGATTGATTTATAAGACTTAATTGTGCCCCACTGTCAAGTAAATATGGAATATTTTGATTGAGTATGCTAGGGCAAGGCAGTT
This sequence comes from Vandiemenella viatica, assembly GCA_031002005.1. Classification (NCBI taxonomy): domain Eukaryota; kingdom Metazoa; phylum Arthropoda; class Insecta; order Orthoptera; family Morabidae; genus Vandiemenella; species Vandiemenella viatica. The sequence continues at coordinate 6,658 of JARYHS010010122.1, forward strand.
TTATATAATCACTAGCATACTGACAACCTACGGCATATACAGATCCATAATTCCGAGTGCTAAGATGGTTGTCTACTCCTGCACCCGGGCTCCGTTTCCCTGTTTGTTTGTGAGTGTTATTTTCCCCCAGATTTGCTTTACATTTAGATGGGAAATGCCCGATCTCATTGCACCTTGCGCATTTGTTTCTTTTGGTTCGACAATCAGCTACTTTGTGGCCGGAATTTCGGCAGTAGCTGCACGTAATGTACTGGACTCTTTTGAATGTTGCATTGCTTCTACAATCTTTGGCACTGTGGCCAGTACGATTGCAAATTTGACAAGTTATGGCGCTTCGACATTCCCTACTTAGTGCCCGATTCTTCCACAGGAATTGCAAGTCACGAATGTACCCCTATTGTGTCTGAACTGTGTCGTTTTGGTGTCTGTTTTGTTATGTGAATATTTTTCGCGTTGCGATAGAATTGCTGATTCTTCCGTAAGGGCTAAGTCAACGACTTTGGCAGGGTCGCCTTTTTACCCTGTGCTCTGACAATTGTCTGTATTCTTTCGTCTTTCAAACCTTGACGAAGGTCCCTAGTCAGCTTTTCTATTAATGCAAGACTTCCCTCAACATCCGCGGCCTTCATTTCATTTACAGTGGCTTGCCGGAAATCATGTTCCAATGAATCTACACGAGAAGCCCATTCTGCTATTGTTTCGTTACTTTTCTGCTTAGCCAAGAATAATTGATATGCGTAATAATCCAAGGATCTCTGCTCCCCGTAATTTTCTATCAAAATAGCTTTGATCGAAGGCCAATCTTTTGTCTGGTCTCTGACAAGAATTTTTGACCTTGCGTTCGAAACTATTTTGCTTTTGACAAACTGTAACAATACATCATGCTCCTCTACAGCTACTAAAGAGAAAGCTGTCGACACATTATCAATAAAGGATCTCAGTTCTGATTTATCTCCGCTAAAATTGTAGGGAATTAATTTTAGTGCATCTGTGACTGAAATTTTCACACTACTTGATTCACGCACACTTTCCGCACTCGATAGCTTGTCGGTGGGCATTTTGAACACTTGTTAGGCACTGTTTCTACTTTTTTCACTTTTTGCTGCAATTGCCGTAGCTGCTCTGCGATGCGCGCCGTGGCTGCTTTGCGATGCGCGCCGGCCCGGTCAGCGCCTCTAGCGGATGCCGCCGTCCCTTCTCGAGTCGCGATCTTTTCTGCTGCGTCCAGGTCGCTCTGCCGCCCGCGATGGCGAATCTGCGTCGCTCACCAAATGATTCCGGAACGTCTTCTTCTTTCTTGATCCTTCTCTTGCCTATCACTCCCTCTGTGATTAACTAGTCTCTGTGTTAGGTATAGCGAGAGAAATAATTTCTTCCTCTGCTATGCTAAGTGGAACTTTGTTCCAATTAGTATGCGGTAATTGAAACCCCAGATCTGCACACCAATTTTATGTGGGTATGTCGCGTGTTGACCGAGCGAGAGCCGAACTTACCCACTGTGGGTCCGTCCTAGCGTCTACTTACTGTCGGCTGAGGTACTTCGGGTTTCCAGTCGGCATCTGTAAGCTCCTGGCTAGGAAAAAGTACATGCACAGAGACTTAATTTTGCATAAAATCAGGATGTAGGGGCTCCTTGAAATGATACGAAGAGTTGTGGCTACTTGATTTATTGTGAACAGCGGCTGTGTGGTACAGTTACAAGTTGCTGGTACATGAAATCGGTGTTTCCCGATATTGGAATAATGGACCATAGGATCCGATAATGCAGTATGCATTCCAAGCCAGCAGAGGGAGAATGATAGGAAAATGCCTAAAACGGCCTAATTGGATGGTAACAGGTCTGCCCCACGAAATTTCACATCCCGGACTGGGCGAATCGTGCGCGCAAAAAGGCGCCCTCGATTCCGGAAGGTGGGGAAAGCCTTCCTCTCATTGGCTGTTTGTCACTATGAACACGCGTGTGGTTCACGTGCTCATAGTGTGTAAGCCTCGTGTACTAGCCGTGTTGGCTGAGTTTCCCACAGTACGGACCGCAAGATCAGCGGCCTTGAGTGGTGTCGTATATGAGCGGTGTAATCTGCACACTACTGCGTTGGCTTGGAAGCACTCCGCCTTCATTACCGCTAAACTCTATACTAAAATCTATAAAAATCAGCCACCGCGACATACTGTCTACATTTGGTTTCGAGAATCCAAACTCCGCTCCTTCCTTTCCATCCTTTAATCTACAGTTTCTATCCGATTCTGAAGGAATTTGCACACGTATACTTTAAAACATACAGAACAATTGTGTTTAAATTAGGTTGCTGAATCCCAACCCCTCTTCCCTTCTACCCCCACCCCTCCTAATTTCCAATGTTCTTTATAGATACCCATAGTTTTATCAGATTTCCATGGACCACTGCACATGAATACTTAAAAAAAACCCCAGAAAAATAGTGTCTACATCCTGTTTACAAAATCCTACCACTCACTCCATCCCTTACCCCATTTAATTTTGACAAATGTTCTTTACACAAAGCTACGGTTTTTATCTGGTTTCGATGGAAATTTGCACGTGCATACTTTAAAACAAAGAGAAAAATACTGCCCACACTAGCTTTACAAAAACCAAACTACTCTTTGTCTCCACACCCCTTAATTGTTTTTTTATACATACCTACAGTTTTATCTGATATCAATAGAAATTTACACATGTATACTTTAAATCAATCAGAAAAGGCAGTCTACATTTGGTATACAAAAGCTGAATCCCTCTTCCAATTTACCCTCACCCCTTTTAATTTCCAATGTTCTTTACAAAAATCCACAGTTTTAAATCCCGTCAATATCAGGTAAGCTATTTTTAAGTCATGGCATAATATTTATAAAATAAATGTGTCATAATGTCTCAACATGTACTTCAGATTTCAACTCTGATCCCAAGCTTTCACGTTGTGAAAACCAATTAAAAATCAATATTTTTTGTGTGATGTCAGAGCAAACAGATATATTCCAGAGACAGATTTCTGTATGTGGTATGTATTAATGCCCAGATGTTACATGTTTCGGTTATCGAGCAGCAGCTTTAGCAGATGTTATGATAAGGTCAAAACATAGCCTAACATTCCTTAACACAACGCCCAATTCACCCCGTTCTGGAAGTGGTTGTGGTATATAAAGACAGAGTTCTTCTTTGAAAGCATGCGCTTTAATCTCTGAGCTACCAGGAAGTTCGCAAAATGGGAACTGCTGCGGCATATTTAAAATACCAAACGATCTATCATACCACTAAAAATTTAAAAATAAAATAATTGTTTTAAAAAACATAAAAAACACTAAGAATTTAAAAATAAAATAATTGTTTTAAAAAACATAAAAAAACCACTAAAAATTTTAAAATAACTTTATACCTTGTTTAGGAAAAAGTAAATCTAAATAGAAAACATTTTACATTACTTTCAT
>JARYHS010010125.1:0-12000 GCA_031002005.1 Vandiemenella viatica
ACGGATTCATTAAAATTGTTCGTCGTCCATAAAGTTAAAAAATTCTCTATTTTCACTCATCCTTTATACAGTGTTTATGAAAGCTGTGCAATGCCACTGGAAAGAGATACCGTCTAAAGCGGTTAGCTCATAGCGGAAGATATTCACATTTACAACTAGTGATATATCAGCATTATTCTTTGTTTTGCTCGATTTAATGAGCAGGAATATATTCAACAGCTAGCTGTTGAACAGCTAGCTGAACCCGATTTGATCGAGCTTCCTGTGTGAGCAGTAACATTCTGGTCTCGTATTCAAGAGTATGCGAGTTCGAAGCCCCGTCCGGTCATCGACATTCAGATATTCCATGGTTTTCAAAAATCACTCCAGCCAACTGCGCGGATGTTTCCTTCAAACGGCTCTGAGGGAATTATTTGAAACTATTTAAATGTTTGTGTCTGATTTTATTGTTTTGAATCGGGAAGCTGTTTTGTCTTTGGTCAACTTATAGGCCTAATACTAATGATCGTCGGATGTCAAGTCAGAGATTATGTCATACACTGACAATGTTGAGTCTTCCAAAAGCATGTGGACTGCGGGTTTTATAGAAACCGATAAGACTAATATTATTCATGATAAAAGTCATGAAGAAGAATACGAATATGTTACTGTTAATATATGAAGTGAATATATAAATTGTTAAAATTACAGAAAATGATTATTGTGTTAATAGTGTAAATATTGCATTAATACAAGGAGCAGAAGCATTTGAGTATTAATGAAAAGATTCATCTATACAATTATAAATCTGTGTCTTAGAGGTATAAAACGATATCGCACAAAAATTACAGCATCAATTTGAATGGTGTTTTCAAATGTTTTAAAGGTAATGTTCTGGATCGAAATATGCGAAAACAGAATATGACTTATATGCACCGAGAGACGGAGCAATAGAATGAAATCATTCGAAAAATTATGGGCCACATAGTTGAGAAAACTGACAAAAAAACACTACAGATTCTTGCATTATATTTCGTTGACTTTGGCTATTTATCTAATAAGTTCTCCGAAATTTAAAATGAATATGTGAATCAAACGTAATAAGCGTGAGTAATATATAATTTACTGTAAGCACAATCACCGAGATTATTAAAATCTTTGTCAGTTACACAAATTATGTCTGATGCCACATGATTTGCAATCCTCCCTGGATGCTGCACACTGTTAATTAAAAACGTTAATGTGTGATACTTCTCCCCTCCCTGTCATATGGTTGCGAAATTCAGTTTTTTCTCTAAGAATGATGCCTACAATAACCATCGACAGGTAAAAATATTCAGGCAGGTATTCTGTAATAATATCGTCTAACCAAAGTGTGTAAAAATTTTGGCTGCTGTTGAAACCACGGCCAGTAGAATAATCTGTTGTTTTTATTAATTAAAACTCATAACCAAAATTCTGTAATGTTTGTTTGCGATTGTTGAGCTTACCGCCATAAAGTTGGAACTTCTCACGTGCTATTGAGTGTATGACGACAGCAACATGCAACCATTGAAATTATAAAGTAACTAGGACTCCTAAAACCTTATGCGGCACCGCGTAAATTATACAACTAAATTATTGTGCCTTATGCTTTAACAAAACTGTCAGGTGTCGTTCTGCTCCAGGCTGCATTTAAACCAAACTACAAACTTCGTTAATGTTTCCGTTCGAAAATCATAGCTGCTGTCACATGCGCAGTAATACATTGATTGTATCACGGTCGAATCTTGACCCTTTGGAACTACTTACATGGGGTTGAAACAATGAAATCAGTAATACAGCGTCACTATAAGCAAAGGAAATGAAAAATAATTGTAGGCTGTATTTTAAACTAACCACAAACTTCGTCAGTGTTTCCGTTCGAAAATCATAGCTTCTGTCGCTCGTCCATTAAAACATTCACTGTTTCGCAATCGAACGTGGCCTACTGGAACTATTTATATACAACTGAAACAATGACATTCAAGCCTCTCCAACTTTAAAATTGGTATTAGAACAAAATCGGTAAAGAATTTCTACACATCCGAAAGCACCCGCGCGCGAAGCAGCGGGCAAATGCTAGTAAAACAATATAATTTTGTGTGGTGTGCTTCACTTGGTAGAAGATCTTACAACCGACTACAAGAGCCTAAGACCAGTCGTCTACTGGAACCGAATTTCGTCCGAACCGTATTCGTCCGATTTTTACGGCCGACCAGGTCGTCCGATTGACCGAATTACATCAGACACACATTATCAATCCGTCAATGTGGCTTCAGCACCAAGTGAACGGGGTGTTTTTATAAAATGTATAGTGATTTAAATTTCGTAAAAACAGACTTTACATTGACCTTGCGAAATAAAACGATCGTCAGGGCCGTATTTAGGATGTGTAGACCGTTGGGCGGAAAATGTGATGCGCCCCCCCCCCCGCCCCACGCAAATATTTTTAAATTTAATCTCGAATTTTATAGAATTTTCTAACCAAAATCATAAACATTTGAAATTTATTATTAAATTGTAGAATATTTTACCATATCGTATATAAATTGTTGAGATAAAAATGAAACAATTTGAAAATCATAAAGGTATCTAAAAAGCATGCAACGTTGATTCTTTTCAATATTGCCAAATTTCCTAAAACAACATATTTCCGTTTTAAAAATAAATAAACATACAGGAAAAAATATGACACAAAAAGAAGAAATATAAAAACAGGAAATGTTGTTTTTGTGGTGAGGGCTCTTAGGCTGTAGCCTAGAATGTAACAAGAAATAATAATAATTTCTAAATGGGCTAAATAGATTCCAAAGATCACTCAGTATATCAGATGAGCACTCGTATCAAGAAATATTCACAAAAGGCCACCCTACTACTATTTGCCTATTTTTTTGTTTTTTTTTTTTTTTTTTACTTCTGTTATTGATTTCCTCAGTTATCTGAAATGCATAACATTTAAATAGAAACAATACGTTAACTAATGTTTAAATTATACAAACATCTTATGTTTTAAGAGCCACTAAAGGTCACATTACAGTACGCTCTTTGGATTCTGTTAACGTAGTTTTTTAACTGATAATTTATTTCTTTTTTCTGAAATTAATGAAATACGTTAATCAAACCACTATTTCATAGAAAAGAATTGGGGCAAGGAACTGGAAGGAATTCGGCAATGGCCTTTCAAAGGAACCATCTCGGAATTCACCTTGAGTGATTTGTAGAAACCTTGGAAAATTCGAGCGTGATGGGTAATCGGTTGACGCTCTGGCCTCGCATTCGGGAGGACGCCGGTTCGAATCCCCGTGCGGGCATCCAGATTTTGGTTTTCCATGGTTTCCCAAAATCACTCCAGGCGAATGCCGGGATCCTTCGTTCAAAAAGGCTATGGCCTAATTCCCTACCCGATCTTTGTCCTAAGTCCCATCCCACCTCTAATGACCTCGACGTCGACGAGGCTTAAAGCCATAAGTGAAAAAAAAAAGAAAAAACATGGATAACCAAAATCTGGTTTGCCGGACGGGGATTCGAATTCGCGTACTCCTGAATGCAAGGCCAGAGAACCGATAATTGTTGAATTTGTTTGCATATAAATTGAAAAGCAGCCTGGACACTGTGTCGCGAATGTGTCACGAATGCCGCGAAATAATCGCAAAGGCAGCTAGGTCCAATAAAACTGTAATATAATGCAAGTATTAGATTTAGGAAACTCGACGCCAGAACGCAAGTTGTGGATGAAGCAACTAATGAGAAAGTTATCAGGGACACAAACAAAGTCGTTAGGCAGACGGAAGCTGCCAGGAGAAATCCTCCGGAGTTATGAGGGAGGCTCAGACAGGGTAGCCGAACACATGCAAAGCAACGTGACCAAGATGGTAGGATGCGCCACAGAATGTTCTCGAAGGTCCAGAGGACACAACTAATGACATCATTAGGAGTATAAATAGTGGTGGCTGAGCTAACAGAAGACAGAGTAGGGCCGACTGCCAGTGAGTGGGGTCGGAGCTGACTAGTGCGGGGCACAGCAGCAAAGCTAGTTAGGGACCAGCCGCCAGTGAGTGGGGTTGGAAGCTGACCAGTGCGGGGCATGGCAGCTACGAGAGTAGGTCCAGCAAGCAACAGAGCTAGTTAGGGACCAGCCGCCAGTGAGTGGGGTTGGAAGCTGACCGGAGCGGGGCACGGCAGCTAGACTAGCAGGACTTCGACTCTCGCCTTCAGGCTTCATGAGGAAGCAGAACTTAGGTTCTGGCATAGGCTCTGATGCCAGTATAGGACTTAGTCGACGGAAAGACATGGTCGAATAGTACTTTGAAGCCACGCACCTCCCTGGGACTTAGGTTAGACAAATGTAGGAGTTGAACTTAGAATTCAGGACTAGCACCTACCTTAGCCTTGAACTTTGAATTGCTTAGCAAGCTTTACCGACGGAACTTAGGTTCACAGGTGTAAGTCGGTCTTCGTGAGCTGCAAACTTATCTCTGATAATTCTTGTGAATGTTTATTTCTACCAGTTATTCCACTCCGAGTTCCCTAGTCTGAAGTGAATACCCATGTTGCAATTGATTCTAATATCAAGCTCTCATCTTCCGAACCGCTCGCGGAAGTAAAAGCCAACCAGGACGCAACATAGGGGCATAAAAATTTGGTGTCTATAGTGTGGGGTTTTGCCAGAGATAGCCCAGTTAGATACTGCTTGACCAAACGTTAGCCAGGGTTGGCCAAAGGTCAGTATAACGGCAGTATAAGGCCACAGACTTGAGGAATAGGTGTTCAGAAATTTCTGGTAGAACTCAGCCCGAGGTCATAGCCAGACTGACGGCTTAAAGAACAAGGGAGGTGGTGCAGTAGGTAGGCCAAGAAAGGAAAAGAAGAGGATCCATTGGTCGAGTACGAGAGGGGCCACTCGACAGCGAAGGTAGCCGCAACGCATCCGTCAGCAGCATCCACAGAGGAGGCGAGCCAGGTCAGCGAGCCAGGTCTACAAGAGTCGTAGACAGCAGCCGTGACGCAGCCGAGGTCGACGGGGCGAGCCAAGGGATCAACAGGCGGCCGCAGGCAGCAGCAAGCAGCAAGCGAGCGACGCACGACGCAGCCCACAGTCAGCAGCCAGCCGCCAACGGGTCACAGTAGCAGCCGGCAGAGGCAGCCAGGAGGGTGCCACACACCGTCCCTACGCAATAGTTACTTTCAGCAGGTGAGAGCGCAAAAAGCAGCATGCCTAACGAAGCTGTGTCAGGTAGCCAGGATGCGCAGTCATCACCTAGGCACTATCTCAGTTTGAATGAAGTGATTAAATTAATTCCTCATTCCTTTGATGGTGATAAGTCGCAACTTAATGAGTTTTTAGATAATTGCGATAGTGCTTACGAGCTGATAGAGCCAGAACAGCGCGAAATATTGTTAAAAATTTATCAAGGCTCGTATAGTCGGTACGGCCCGTAGTAAATTGCTCGTCCGAGATTTGACCACCACTTGGCCGGCAGTTCGCGCGATTTTAGTTGAAAACTATGGGTGCAAAAGAACTTTAGATTTTTATGCGTGCAAAATGTTTGCCAGCAGGCAGGAATCATGGGAAAGTATAGCACAATGGGGATCGCGCATTGATGCCCTCCAACACCAGTTCAGGGAGGCGATAAAAGATGTCATGGCAGAAACCGAGCTAGCGGGTAGTATAGCTCTTGTGCTAAAGTTAGGAACGGCGGTCTTCATCCAGGAGTTATATGATGACCGAATAAAAACAATAGTAAGAGCTAGGGGAGAAACCATAACCCTATCAGAGGCAGTTGAAATTGCATCTACCGAAGAGAGCGCGATACTATGTCTGCTCCTGGGTATGTTTTACAGTCTAGAACTTGATTACTGAATCTCTGTTTGGCCATGATATCTCTAGCTGATGTCTGTCTACCTGTATCCCCCGGACATTTCCAGGTGTAGATCCTTCATATCATCATGTTTAAGCTGATAATGGGTAAACAGTGTAGAGGATAATTTTAATACTGAATGGAACCTGTATAGAACAAGGAGTGTGGAAGTTACAAATGAATAAAATTGATAACAGGACAGAAAAGAAAAAAAAAGACACTGTCTCTATGTAATAAAGTATCTCAAGCTAAAGATTTTAAAGTGGTTTTTATTTTTCACCATTTTGTTTGCTCAGTATTAGATGTATGCACCATCTGTTTTTAGTATTTTTGTCACCTTGTAATTTAACATTTAGCCTCCTCCATCTATGCACTAAACAAAGGGCTTTTAACAACATCACTCCGTAATTCATGACCATAACTATCACACAATTACACAGGATCATGCAACCTTTCTTTGATGGTACATTTTCTTGCCTATTATAAACATCATCTAATATCCAGTAACAAAAATAATAAATTTCAATTCAATTCCTAAAGTTAAAAGACAATTGCTCTAAATACAAAACAAAATATAAAGCCAAAGTAGAGCCATTATTTAACTTTAAGACAACATCTATAAAGTCTAAACCACTAGTTACAGTCTTAGATTCTGGAATTATATACACTTCTTCTGCTGTACCAGCTGAATAAATAACAAATCAGTTATAACTGTCTAAGTTTTGCTCATCAAGAACTTCTGCGAACTGCATGCCATTCAGCAAAGAATACCCCTGTCATCATCCTAAGCATGTTATACCAAGAGAGTATAAAGCAGAAAACAGTTATTAAAAATTTTGGTGCTTATAATATAGGTACTTTTGCTGTCACGAAATTTACTCAATTACTGTCCATTTCTTCAACGGTTTTTCAAATACAAGCAAGGAATGCAAATATTAAACTAGTAGTTAAAAGCACATCTATTCAGATATAATTCTCAACATTCCAGCAATACCGTTATTGTAATTGACTTCAAATATGGAAGTACAATGACGCCCATCTGGAGTTGTCTTCTGTCTGGAAGAAATATACTGTGAGCTGAAAACAAATTATGTTGTGCTTATCATGTTCTCGTACTAACTTTAATATCCAGACATTAATTTTCAACAGTTTAGTTTGTTATATAGGGTGGTTTACTTCACCATAAAAAATGTTCTTATGATTAGCAACACATATATAGGCCTCATAAATAAATGAAAAGTTGAGGTGGGTTGCCTTTAATCAGTTTGGTGGCTATGCTTTACAATGTGCCTTAACCCTTCTGGTACATGGTGATCTCAAATGTCTGTATACATTTGTAACATTTTATACTGTTTTACCTGTCATGAACATAAATATTAAACAAAAAAAATACTGAACTGATCTACAATAATATGTTTAAAATACACATACTAAATGTGATCATCAAATTACAATTAGTAACTCCAATATCATAGACGCAATTGTATAAATCAAGTTGAAACCAGGATACAGTAGAACTCCAATTATCCGAACTCCGACTATCCGAATCGCTGATTATCTAATCACTTTTTTAATTAAGATGGAAATGTTCAGCAAGCAAAGACTTTTATTTATAATACGATACATACATACTGTACTAATGAACAGCACTTGTAAGTATGCTTAACATATAAAAGTATTGCCTATTCATTTAATTAATTAAAAGCTCTTTTTCATTAAATATAGTTTTTTTCTCTCATTTTCAAAATACATACAGCAATTAATTAAAATATACCCTTTTCGAAAAAAATCCAATCATTCGAATTTTTGATTATCCGAATGGGGTCCGGTCCTAATTGATTCGGATAATTGGACTTCTACTGTAATTTTCTTTGGCATTTACAATAGTAAAATCCTCAAGAGAGACATTAACATTTTGGTTGAGAATGGCAACCCAACATGTGACATAGCAGCTCTTTAGAAAACCAGTAAAATTACGTATTTATACTGATTATGGCCAAAGTATTGGTAAATTAAAAGTTAAAACGATTTATATAAAAAAGAATATAAAGTTTAATAAATATTGTTTGCTCAGAGATTGCTTGAATGGATAGGCTCTCTGAAAAAAAAAGGAGGAAGAGAAGTTAAGAGAATTGTTGGGAGAGAAGTGGCGAGAAAGGAAAACAGCAGGGAATCTTGAAAATAATAGTTGCGAAAAATAGCTTTGATAGATCTTGTGTAGAAAACGAACCTGCAAAGCTTCGGATATAGTGACAAATACGGTCGTTATTGGTATCAAGAGGATTTTTAAATAAATAAACTGCAAAAGTTCATAATAAAACTTCAGTCTACAAAAATTATCTATTTATTTATCTATCAAGATCGCATAAAGATATTTATATGCGACAAACAGAAAACAGCATATGCTAATGTACCATACCTCTTTGTTTCCCCTGTTTTCCACTTTTCGCTCGTAAGATCACCGAACGCATTATAAGGCAGTGTTATGTTTGACGCATCATTTACATCACAGTAAGCTATCTACGGTGCGTCGAATGCTAGCCAACGTACTTGAAAAACAGTCGTTGTGGGAACGCAATAGTGAAGATACACATTGCAGCGGGACTAAAACCCGCTCGCGGCGAAGTATCGCGTGCTGGGTTGGGTATCATCAGTGTGCGAAGCAGCTGCCAAGGTCAACGCAATAGATTGCGATTGCCGCAATTGTTTCTCATAGTCTCGTACTGGTGGTGACGCACCGCATTATCCGCACCTGAGGCAAACCAATCAGAATAGGGCGAGACTGGATTGTTGGAATGACAGCATAAGACGACTTTCTACGTTTCGCGACACTGCAATGGATTATCCTGCAGAGCAAAACATTTTTACTTTGCTGGATGATAAAACAATGTCCATTAGTTTAACGAAGAAAAAAAAAAACACCATATTCTCCAATTTGATGAAAAGTCTTATAACAACGCGTACGTAAAACATTGATGTAACAGGTGAATCCATTTGCATCTTCCCCACTTTGTTCCATTTAACAAGTTAATAAACTATTACTGTTACATTATTGTAATATGTAAAACACGAATAAAATTAATACGTTTACAAGACAATCACAGAAACAGAGATATTATTCAAGTAATACAAAAAAGGCTTTTTTTTTTTCTAACACTGCATTTCCTTTATACCACTACTTTTCTCTCATTATTGCCACTGTGGATTACGCAGACATAGACAGAACAAAGAGGGGTGGCGGGGGAGGAGAGCGAGGGCGGATGCCCCACAAGAATAGAACCAGTTTTATTAGATCCAGTGGCGTAGCTAGCTAGGTCAACAAGGGCCCAGTGCAAAAAATTTATTTTGGGCCCTCAGGCCAGATGGGCGACCTTTTTTTGCTTTGTGTTGCTGATAGGGGCCCCCTGAGGTGAGGCTGGGGGCCCCTGAGTTGTGCTTTCGGGCCCCCTGAGCAGTGGTTGCAGTGGTTGGGGGCTCCCAGAGGTGCGCGTATGCTTTGGGGCCCCCTGAGGTTAGGGGCCCCGGTGCACTGCACCGCCTAGCACCATAGTAGCTACGCCCCTGATTAGATCCGGAGCATTTATCCTAAGGTCGTTTTCACACACACTGTCAACACCGGAGCCGGTGTCGATCGTTTCGCAACTAATGCAGTAGGTTTTTACCTCTGGCGGAAGGAAGATGCGTGCACCATTCAGCAAAAGTTAACTGATCAAAATTATTAGAACAGATAACATCTGAAATGTATGTACGGGTAAATCAAAGGATACACGAGAGTTTATTTATCATACTACCTTTTCAGAACCAACGTGACAAATGAACAAAATATAAAGGCTTCCCGTTTTGTAATTACTAATAATAAATGTATGACTTAGATACTTACAATTACTCTTTTTTCACTAAAAAAAACTTCTTCGGAGCGCAGTGAAATTTCCCTAGTCATCTATTTATTGCCTTCGCCTAGGTCATAGGTTCCCAACCTATTATGATCAACCGCCCCCTCTTCGAAAAAAATTACCGCCCCTTTTCATAAAACACATGTTGCTCCAACTGCTTTGGCTAGTAACCCACTAGACAGTGATTCGAAGGTGCACCTCTTAGATGAAGTGTACAGTATCATATACAGAAAGAACAAGAACATTTTTCTAAACTTACTTGCTAGCTTAAAAGGCGTTAAAAATGCTGATGATTAATAAATACATATTACACAAAATTATTAAACCAAGTAGCTCCATTTTGGCCTCCCGGGAATTCCCCCCTCCCCCCCACGTAACCTTAGGTGGCTTTTGCCTCTCCCCCCCCCCCCACGTAGCTTTTTTCCCCTTTTGATTCAAGAAGACATTTTGTACTGTTTTCTCTTGTCAGACTATCGTAAATTACATACAGAGATAATAAACTGAGGGAAATAAATATTCACATGCTGTTGTGTGTTCTGTACCTTATTTTAACTGTGACAAATGATATGAATCGAAAGCTACGTGGCCTGGCTCGGAACCCCCCTCCCTCCCCCACGTAGCCCAGCGTAGCGTTCTACCCAACCCCTCCCCCCTTCCACCTCAGGACCGAGCCACGTAGTTTGTGCACGCTCTCTTAGAAGGCTGAGCCCGAAGTAATGACCAATTTTTCGATGTTTGGTGCCTCATTCGTCATCAGCAATTTTAAATCGCCTCGTTCCATTTTTGAAAATCTGTTTCTTTTCTTAGCTAATAAATTACTGACAACGCTAACAACTCTTTTGTCTAAATTTAATCATGGGATGCAATTATACACTTCTTTGATGTAGCCCTTACAGTTGGTTTTAATACTGGAAAGCAAGGGGGCGGTGCGGATGGTCGGTATTCAACGACCCCTACAGGGGACATCCATAAATTACGTGAGGTGTTTTAGATATCTTGGAGATTGAATAACTTCGAACATCAACGAGGACATAGCAGGTGTAAGAACAAGTACGGATCTAAATTCCTACCTTAACCTCAAACTCAGTCACTGGAAGATTGTATTTCGACCGTCAGTACTGCTTCAGAGTGCCTCAACATGGTTAGAAAGGGACAACTCAGAAAACTGGAACTAAGAACGTAAGATCCCGAGAAAATCCAAAGAAGAGGGAAAATACAATCTCAAGCATAATATGGACTTGCACCAATAACTGGAGAGCATTACAACAGATACGAGAAAGAGGAGATTAATCTGCTATGGTCACATGGTTCGGATGGACAGTCAGAGATTCACATCCAAATCTTCAACACCATCTATAGAGGGAACGCGACCAACGTAAAGTGAACGGGGATAGTCAGAATAGATCTCAAACGATTGGAAACTGGCCCCCAACAAAATTTTACAGCAGGAATAAGTACAGAATGATGATTAAAGATTCGGATTCTCCCCAGTCACTATCAGCCAAAAACACTGCGCGCCCCGTATCTGGGGTGAAAGGGACCCAGGAAAGACAACTGCAAAGTAAGAATGAAGGAATACTAGCCTATAAGGTATGCTCACCACGTCCATGCTGACCAAAACGGAAAATAAGAATATAAGCATAAAACGAAAGAATCTTACATGAGGCGTGTATATATCGTTTCCGTAGTAGTTAACTCATTTTTCAATGAGGATACGAAACAGACCACGAATAAAACATCTCGCTATCAAGTTTTTCCTGCTGTTTGTTCGCACGAACTTTGATGTGCGTAGTAATGCGTAGTAAAATATTTATATTGCACTACAAACGTTTATAAACGTTTCTATGTAGTACCTTCCTAACCCTTACCCTAAATTCCACAATTTTCTTACGCTATTTAGAGTGTTAATCTTTGTGCTAGTGGTTTGGTTAAAGTTTTCGTGTAACATACGCTATTTCAGAAACATAAGGAAACAATAACCCAAGTTACATTGTTAAAAACAGTACTAACAGACTTTAGTGTTTATCTGATTTGTAGCAGTACCTTTAAAAAGTATCTAGTAAAGGAATGTTCATCAAAAAAGTAGTATGAGCTGTGGTACCCATTGTTTTTGGTACGAACGAATTATAGTTTCTTTGTTAGTAGGGTCATCAGATATATCACAGATTTTAAGCTATATCATAAGCTTTATGAGCTTTACACTGATTATTATGGGACAATTAGCTGACGAAAATCACCAGATCAGCTCC
>JARYHS010010130.1:0-24000 GCA_031002005.1 Vandiemenella viatica
AATGGCACAACAATAATCCAAATGTGGACGCACAAGAGATTTGTACGCTATCTCCTTTGTTTGTTCATTACAATTTTTCAAGATTCGACCTATGAATCGGAGCCTAGAATTTGTTCTACCTACTAACGAATTAATGTGTATGTCCCATTTCATGTTCCTTTGTACTGTTACTCCCAAATATTTCATAATTATCTTCTAACTCGAATCGTAAAGTTTTCATTTGAAATCAGTAAAAGAACGGTAGGCGTTATTAAATCACAGTATCGATAACTGGTAAATAATTTGATCAATTTTGTAATCTGTAAATCAACTGAATGCCATCAGAGTAATTTTTTTTCTTGAATTAGGAAAACCCATTTCATGACGCTTAATGATTCCTTAAGTCATCAAATTATATTTTAAATTAGTAGCTGCATACCAGGTATTACAGCCGGTAAGTTGTTAATGAATCACTTCAATCACAGGCAACAATTCATACTTATTATCGGGTAAAGGTCTGGAACACAGTTGTCCGTTATTTAGTATATGCCACAACACTACCATCCGCCCGATGACTTAATTGGCGGCAACCCCCTGTCGTTTCGGGCGCGGGAGTTAACTGGTTCCAGTCCTGGTAGTGGAGGAAATTGTTACCATCGGGACTTGACGGGAAGGGTAGGCATGGGTAGGGTGCACAATTTATAATCACCAGATTGTGGCTCCAAGCATCTGGGTTTAATCCCAAACCTTTCCGCCGTGTATATGTAGTGAGAGCAATTACTTCTCATTGTGATTCGTCTGCCGAAAGGGGACTCTGATAGTGATTCGTCCGACGGAAGGGGACGTTAAGGCAGGAAGTCATCGACGTCTTTTGGAAGAGTAGGTCAGATAGGACCGACAATCGGTTTCACTTGCGCATAAATTGATACAGCCGAGTAGAGTGAAAGTACAAGATAAAAACCAAATTCAGATGGCGTAGGATAAAAAATATATAAAAGATACTTCATGTTGCTTTCTTGTGTATACAGTGAGTTTCCTTTCAGAAAAGTCGCGTTACTTGAATAATTCCAACCACCCGTACCAGAGATGAAAGTGCTTTGTCTAAATTCTTCTGGTAAAACTGACAGAATACATAACTACATTCACTCTCTTCAGACGAGATTGACCCTTCGCGTGACACTCCATTGCTTTGTGCATGTTTTATTTCTAAGGCTTACTTGTTATAAAGGTGGACTGGACAGAGCTTCCATGAGTCGGTTCACAGTTTCGCGTTATGCAGGACTCAACGCATTACATGGAAAGAGAAGAACCTAATTCCGGTGACAACGAAGTGAGTTTGAGATGTATACGGAAAACAATTTTGGCATAAGAATTATGATCAGATCAACAACATAATTTATTAGTAGATACTGATAAGAGACAAATTTCATTTGTATTTGTAATATGTTAATTGCAGACAAAGATGAAATATTTTTATCACCGGATCAATGTTAGCTTTGTGGAAATTTTTTAGCATTCCTATTTTTAGTCATACAAACTCTTGACATAATGTAGGTGAGCGAAATGTTAAATGTTCAATATGTTTTGGAAATGGACGGCAAATAAGTTTTAAAAATAGCAATGTTTGAATTTATGGCAAGTAAACAGTTTAAAGATGATCTTAGAATTTAAATAATATTTCATAGTTAGTAATGAAAATATATACAAAGATTTGGCGTTCGTTATCAGTTTTATTAATTTTGGTTGCAGACTGACTGGTTGGAATATATTTTCATACCATTTTGTTTCAGTAATATTTTCTCCAATCATGTATATGCAGATTTACGGTTCTATAGTTTAGAGAATAAAATTTTTCACGCTTAAAGACAAGTTTTTTATACTTGTGAAAATTAGTTTCCTCCAATCAGTTTCATGATTAGAGTGATGTAATTTTTGCCTAGTTATCTCTTCATAAAACTACTGAAAATTCTTTTAACATTTCATCATTCTATCCGTAGGTTCAGAAAGTATCATTCATATTTTGTAACTCTAATTGTAATGTTTCTACATGCATTTATCTTTTTATAATTAATTACAATAGTATAGTACTTGTAGCTGCATTGTAGTCTTCACGATTGTACTGTCGAATTATGTTGTGAAAAGATTGTGTTTTAAGAACACAATTCGGTGGTACGCCAGTGAAGACTACATTGCAATTATACACCTGGGTAGTCTCCGTTCTCACTACTGGAACTGGTTTACGGGTTATGAACAACAGCTAACACCGAACCTCTCGATAAGGAAGTTAATGCTTTTCCTACGATTTTTTTTCTTTTCATAAGGGTATTAGTTTATTAGACTGTACTTTTCAATCATTTCTGAAACAATGCATGATGCTGTGCTTAGAATAAATAGCAATAACAAGTAATTCTCATAATCAGTTTTAAAAGTTGGAAAAGTCTAAATACTTGTCAAATTAGATCATTTCGAAAAAAAATGAAATGACAAAAAAAAAAACTATAGATTCTATATTTCGGCAGTGATTAGGAATAGAGGAAACTGAATCTTTTAAATTAACTTTTTTAAGTAGAGCCACTTTATAAAAACATTTGAAATTTAAAGAGAATTCAAACAAGCGTTGCAAAAAAAATCTATTTATAAAGAACGATCAAACAGCACAGACTTTTTTTTTTTTTAAAAAAAAAAAAAAAATTTAACTGAAAAATATCTGAAGGAAGAATTTTTTAAATCAAAGAAATATTATTTCAGTAACTAGGGAGCATTTAAATCTGCACATACAAAGGATGTATATTACAATGGGTGTAATTAAATGAAGATAGTAGCTCAGGTTTTTTATTTGAAAAATATGGCAACTATAAGAATCTGCAAACTTATAATTTTTTAAAAATTAGATGCTTTCAGCAAAAATACCGGTAATGTAACCCCTCTGATGGAGGTTCTGTACTTACTACAGAAAAAAGTAGTGTTAATCTGTGTTAATTTGTTCTAGTACACCGCGAAGAAGCAAGAAATGCCGGATTCACCTACGAAGATCAACATACTGGTTCTATGGGCCGGAGGTGTCTGGCCTCTGGGAAGAACACGGCTGTACTTCCTCCTTACTGTCTTCTCCTACGCGATGATAGTTGAGCAAGTAACCACGAGTGTTATAAGCTGCAACATCACCTGGGGAGACATCGATGGTTTTACATTATCGCTGTGTAACTTGTTTACCGCGGCGAGTGGACTTATCAAGGTATCCATATTTCTCTGGGACAGACCAAGTTACTATAAGCTAGTAAACATGCTCGACGCACTCATAGCGTCCCAGAAGAAAGATTGTAAGCACTGTGAGGAATCAGCTCCGATTTTCCAAAGCAGTTGCAGAAAGTCTCGCAGACTGACTATATACTTAATAACGTATCTAAATATACTAGCTGTATTGTGGTCTATGGGACCATTCTTCACAGATCGTCCTCTAGAACAGTTGCCATTCATACGACTTGATATACATTCATCCACCAATCTCCCTCTGTACGTTACAATGTACATCATACAGTACTTATCGATTACATGCTGGATCTTTGCTAACATTGGCATAGATTGTTTATTTTCTAGTGTAATGATTCATATTGCTGGCCAGCTTAATATATTGTCTAGAAATATTCATAACCTAAAAATTTATAATACTCAGCTCAAGGATTTCAGATCAAATAAAAGTGACGAACAACTGCTCAACGATAATAGTGAATTGCTCAGGGACTTGAATAAATACATTGAAGTTCATCAAAAAATTTTAAGGTAAGCAAATGATTGCAGTTAGATATGTGTTATCAATATGAAATAAGCACTATTATGTTCAGAGTGTCAATGCTGTGCATTATTTTTTATTTTCAGCTTTGTGAAGTACCTGGAACGCGTGATGAGTCCAATCGTGTTCGTCCAGTTCTTCTTTTCCATCATTACTACATGCGTCACCTTATATCAGCAGACAGAGGCAAGTTCAACCAAGTGTACAGTAACACGAATGTACAAACGTACGGCAGTGTAAATGTGACTACGGATCACAACAGATCATTTTTGAGGGTATTTCGGCAATGTATAGTGTTCATATCAAGCTACGAAAAAATACATTTTTTTTTTTTTGTTCTGAACAAAATTAATAAAACTCTCGTCATTCAAGTATGAAATGTAGCAAATAGTTATTACATCAGTTGATCGATCACCATCGTTTCAACGCAGTAGCCTGTCGTTCTGGAGAACGTGGGTTCAAATCCCCGTTCACGGTTTCCCCAAATAAATCAACTATATTACCGGAATTGTTCATTCAAGAGGATAAGACTGAAATCTTTTGCGTTCCATTTGCCCATCCCCTAACGGTCCTATAATAATTTGTATTACCTATATAAACAAATAATAGCCTGATCGTCCGTATACAGTATTCAAAGATTTTGCTATTACATCAGCAGTTACATGATGCTGTGATTACTGGATCAGTTAGTATTTTATCCCATTCATTTTAGAGACTAAAGTAGAGAGTAAATTCCGGCAATGCGAATGTTTTACATACATCTCTTTACTTATTTAAAACAATTTAAATATTGTTATTTTACCTAAAAAATTGCCACTTTTTGCTTCTGACTCTACGCCACGTCGACGTTGAAGTCATTGTAGGGGGAAAGGACTGGGACAAGGAAACGGAAGGAATTCGGTCATGGCCTGTTGATAGAACCATCCTGGTATTCGCCTGGAATGATTTGGGGAAATCTATTCATGATGGCCGGAAAGAGATTCGAATCAGAGTCATCCGAAATGCGAGACCAAATTGTTGCCGCTGCCCCAACACACTCGGTGACTGTTTTAAAATAAAATCCTTACTCTGAATACCTACGTAGACACGGAAAAATATTGATACTGTCCTGATCTTCACTAACATACAAAACTAGAAATTCTTAAGAAATAATAATATTTGCACAATGTCGCTAACATAAGGCACCGGTAACGTTCATACACATTTACGAGATGAGTAGCTCATAGTTATTAATTCTATGCTGACACTTCGTGAATAAAAAAAAAGTGACTTACGTTGCAATACATCTTCGTTAAAGACTATGGTTCTGGAACACTACATGGTTCTTTATTACCTAGTGCTATTACAAAACTTCAATGAATTTAAGGTAGTCACATTTCTGCGAGTATTTGAAAATATTTATTAACATAAATCACAAGTTACGTTTAGATATTATGACTACAAAGATAAATTTTAAGGATCGAGAGATAGTTGCTGGTATACGTGGCTGACAGGCTAAAAAAGCTCCGGCTTCACCACCGCGGTTTATAATTCGTATGTGTGTGTGTGTGTAAAAATGGGGGAGGGGGTGGACGTGGATATAATCCTTGATCCGACCCACCAATGGTTTCCAGAGATCAGGTGTAGGAAATGGGACTATAGCTCATTCCAAAGATTATGGACTAATTACTTTCATTTCCTCGCACTCATTCACTATCAACTATAATATCCTCGACGTGGGTAAGTGTTAAAACGCAAAAAAAAACAAATCCTCTGATTATAGAAAACAATAAATCTATTCAACAAAATCTTCTCGAGTGTCCAGCCGGATGGTAGTGTAAACACGACGTTTCGACAGCTGACTCTGCTGTCTTCATCAGGTATCTTGTAGTTGTTCTCAGCTGACTGTATCTGCCTTGTCAGTCGAGGCAGAGACATTCAGCTGAGAACAACAACAAGATACCTGATGAACACAGCAGAATCAGCTGTCGAAACGTCGTGTTTTTACACCACCATCCGTATGGACACCGGGGAAGATTTTGTTGCATCGATACGCCGGGAAAGTCTCCACTTACACAATAAATCTATTTGTATCTGGAAAAAGAATTTTTATATACCCAGTAGGTACTGTACATTTTATTCACACTCGCCTTATAGGCATTTAAAGATTAATGTTTGCAACAGAGTAATAAATTTCAGAAATTTAAACTTTACAAAATCATATACAAATTAGTCAGAACGTTATCTGAGCAAATTTCTTACTTATTGGGGAAAGTCATTTTCGTGCAATAAATGGCTGGATAAATATCACACCTATCGCTTTCTGTTGTAAGGCTTGGTCTGTACTCCATTTGGAAAGAGTAACTGCGACAGCCGATAAAATTTTGTTTCGTGGTACAGGGATAGTTATGATATCTTCATAGCAGCAGATACTGGTTTCCTGTGCTGAACGACCTAGAAACTATAACAGAACCTTGCATAGAAATAGTGCACGATCATCGTTTGTATTATTTCTCATTTTACATGCTTAAATCTTTAAAACATTCAGTCAAAATGTTAGTTGTTTGATCAAACTGAATGTAACGTAAGAATTCTCATATATCGCCTTAACTTCCAAGATGTTGCAATTACTCTATATAAATGAAGCACAGCTCAGAAATCACACCAGAAGAGGGGAGTTGTAATATTAACACAATTATATAAATGCAATGAAAATAAAAAAAAAAATTTAAAAAATTAGACCGAATATTAAGCAAAATTCAGATGCCATCCAGCACTTGGTTTTCTGATAACGGGGTCGAGTCTGATGGTGACAAAATAATTAACAGTTGCATTTTCAAAATTTTGCGTTTACACTTTATGATATGCAAGACGTTTTGAAATGTACCAGAAAAATTAGTTATAAGGAGATGTGATATTTACTGAGTTATAACTCTGAGACCTCTGGAAGACACGAGTTCAAATCCCCCTCTGGCCATTCGTATTTCGGTTTGCCAAAGTTTCCAGATATCACTCCAGACATATGCATGAATCTTTCTATCAGAAGGCCATTGATAAATTTCTTCCCATTGCTTGCTCCCACCTTTTTCCGATTATAATGTCGTCACCAAGCGTGGTGGCCGAGCGGTTAACACTCTGGCCTTCCATGCGGGAGGACGCCGGTTCGAATCGCCGTCCGGGCATCCAGATCTGGGTTTTTCATGGCTTCCCCAAAGCAAAAGGCCATGGGAGATTTCCTTGCTGTTCCCTGTCCTTTTTCTCCTCTAATGACCTCGACGGCGACGAAGCGTGAAGCCATGAGAAAAAAAAAAAAAAATGATGTCTAAGTTGATTAACGTAAATGGAGAAGCGAAAAAATTCTCTGAATTTTGACGCGTTATATGGTAGCGAAACGAAATTTAGACAGAATTAAAATGAATTGTATGTATCGGGAAGCAGCTTACTGAAAAATCGATTAAGGTGCAATTATTTATTTGAAAAGTTTTTCAAGATGATTGTATAGTTTCCTTAACTTGAAATACAATGAAAATATTAATGAATTTATGGTTATTTTATGTCACTGAATTCTGTACAGCATATTATATATTCTTTCATGTCTCTTAATTTGTTCAGCCTTTAGATTTGATTCCTAAGCATTAAGTTTAAAAATTTCGTAACAACTTTTAAATGCTTAGAGAAGGAAAGAAAAGTGTATTCATTCAATGTAAATATTGCTAAAATATGATGTGTATTGTAGTCAATGACCCATAAAATCTGAAATATTAGTAAGACAGAGTGGTAACTACTTTTGATTGACTCCCGGCTATGCCACTTACAACGCAGATCATTGTGTTTTTAGTTTCGCATTATTGATTAAGTTGCAGGAGGAATGTTGTGTTTAGCAATTCAGGTCGTTCTGGTATATATGAGCATGTTGGTACAAAAATTGTAATACATGTAATACATACTTTAAAGTAGACATTTCTTCTAACCCTAGATTAAGCAAAGAGGGGTAATTCTAAAGCATCCAGCAACATCTGAAAATATCTTAAAGAGGCCCATATGTTTATAATTGCTCGAAAGTTGTTTGTCTTAACAAACGATCAATTTTCTTACTCATCGACATAGCAACAGACATTCTGATAAACTACAAGAGAGCTAGAGCCAACCGCGCCTTGCTTGTCTACGACAGCCTGACGCATTCACTTCGATATCAACGAAAATAATTTTTTTATGTCCAAGAAAGCAATATGTAACAGGAAAACACTTAATCTAAGAAATGCATGTATACTAGAATTTTTCATTAGGTATGCAAACGGTTGAATCATAAGCAGTTAATTAGAAACAGGAAATAAATAGTCGGGTATAAAATGTAAACTTGGATGACGATTATAGTGACTGTTATGACACTAATTGTAAAACAAAACAGAAATAATTGAAAATATCTATCTTTTCTACACTAGATAATTTGAACCGACCAACGTAGTCATTTCCTTTAAAATTTAATAAATGAATATGCTGCTTTTTTGCAGAGTCCGGACTATGCCACATCCCTCAAGTGTGCCGGATATGTTCCCATACCAGTGGCTCAAATATTTCTATACTGCTGGTTAGCACATGATGTGGAGAGTCAGGTAAACTGTATTTAAGTAGTAATTAACAAATTTGAAACATCTTATGATTCTTTCTGTTACTTTAGACATTTTTTGTCAACATCAATTTCAGGAATTCCTCTGACTGCTAAGTCTGTTGCAAAATGATGATTTTGTTCACTTCGCAGTTTGTAATTTTGTTTTTCAGCAGAAAGTGTATGCTGCTCCAGAGATAGTATGAATGAACTTTTCTTCCTATGACCAAGCGTCCTTATTTAACGTAAGCATCGCGCACGATACAAAATCACCGCATCTGACTTAGATCATAAATCCATCTGTGCTAACATTTTTCCGTACTTAAATAATTCTATAAATTTCCTAATTTTATGTCCTAAAAGCCATTTTGTTTGTACAAGGATTATGGTTTTCTCCCAATGGACATGATGACCTCCTTTTTCTATTCATTTCATTTTGTTAGCATACCTAAGATGTTCCCGTATACGTTTGGTATTCATTCCTTCGGTTAGTCAAATCACATAAATGATACGCTACTTTCCAATAAAATTCATGCTACGATTGCGAAGGAACCAGACAAAACAAATTTGTATGAAAACGAATCAAGCAAAACAGTCAATGGAAAATCTGTGCAGGTTACTTTCAGTTATCTAACTCCAGTGCAAGCTACAGTATAGTAACAAGTAAATGAAATACGCCATTTTGCTTTCCTTCATCTAGCTTCGTCATGAAATGAAATACCCATATATTTAATTATAACGATAGGCAAACTGTCGCTTTCAAAGACTTAAAAGTAGAAAATTTCAACGTTAAAAACATGGTTTGTTTTCTTTATTTATTGCTAATATTTCAATTACGTTAAGTTAAATAACTTGAATCCATTTCAAAACACCATTCGATGAGATAGTATAGGGTTCTAATAGGTGACGTAACTTCTCTCAATTATACAAATACCCCTCATCAACGTTGATGTCATTAGAGGCGAGAAAGTAACGGGGACAAGGAAAGGTAACGAATTTGGGCTTGACCTTTAAAGCAAGCATCCTGGCAATCGCCTGGAGTGATTTGGCGAAACCATGGATTACCCACAACTGGATGCCCGGCCGGGGATCCTTACCCATGTCCTCTCGAATTCGAGTCCAGAGCTTCGCCGCTCATCCACCACGCTCGATGTGCAAGGAAATAGTGTTCAAATGAAGGATCATTCACAGTAAAATATTGGATGATAATAAATATCAATGTCTCTGGTGAAGTCCAGACCAAATGAACTATAAACGTTTTCAAATGCACCGCAAATCATTAGCCGACAATCTAGTGACAATTCTCCTTCATCTGATTAATCTTTAGTGAGAAGGAGGCTTCATTACCTCCATAAATTTACATGTAAATTAGATCTAATGATCAGAGAGAGAATACCGTGGTAACGAATCGTGTAGAATTTATTTTATCAATAAAATTCAGTCTTCGTTGTTAGCAACAACCGACTCTGCTTTTTCAGAAGTCAATCTTATTTACTCCATGGCTCCGACAACATACTGTTATATCAGAAGAAACTATTTATAAGTCTATTGTAAAAACACTATTGATGTCAAATATTATTTTTAGAAATACTGCATAAGGTACGTAATCCTTTTGATTTAGAGACGTTTAGAAATGACAAAGGCCCTTCTGACTTTGTTCTAGTGAGTATGAATTTAAACCAAATTCACATTTGTACACGTTGCTGGTATACGAATGAGACATTATCCTAAACAAGAACTAAAATACTGAAAAAGTAACACTTCCAGTTCAGCAAGCATGGCATTCACGGTAAGCAATCCGTTGTATCAATGCATTAAAAAGTTTATTTTTTTTCCATTAGTAACTGGCGATGGTCACCTGCATCATTAAATTTGTTAGTTAGTTCAGAGGACATAATCCTTATTTATACCATCTCCATTCCTGTTTCCTAACTTGCAGCATTGCCATCACATCAGTGTTATAGCTTCCACTTAAGCTATGTGGTAACTAGTTACGTATAAAACAGATTTTTCATCTTTCGCCTTTGATTCATTTTTTCTGGAAAAAGCAAAAACGTGATTTTAATCACTGTAGATATTCTATATCTGAAGTATTATTTCGGTATCTTGTGCAATAACCTATACGTCTACAGTGGAGTTTGATGCTGATTAGTAACTAAAGTTTTAGTCGTGCTGAGAAATCAATAATGAAAGCGTTACAATGGCTACCTGCTATCCACTACCAGTAAGATAGAACTGTAATCGAAATATTTATGGAATGTTAAAAGCTGACATTCCATTATTTGTATTAGAACATTACGGCAGCTAAAATAGAAAAAAGGAATATGAAAAATTTAAACAAACTGCTACAACTATGTATTTGAAAGAAGTTATCTTACTACTAATTCAATATTATCGCAACTAAGC
The DNA here is from genome assembly GCA_031002005.1 of Vandiemenella viatica. Classification (NCBI taxonomy): domain Eukaryota; kingdom Metazoa; phylum Arthropoda; class Insecta; order Orthoptera; family Morabidae; genus Vandiemenella; species Vandiemenella viatica. The sequence goes on from JARYHS010010130.1 coordinate 10,761, forward strand.
GAAGGAATGAAGTGACAAGATCTACGTGTTTCTATGGAACCGTAAGTAAAATAAAGTGATATCCAAAAATATATAATGAGAATGTTATTAAACTTCCAGGTGTTTTCAGAGCAGCTTTATTGAAACATAATGCGGAAATGAAGAAAAGTTGCTAATATTAGAATCAAAGACACGTTAATGTTGAAAAAAAAAAATCACATTCGGTGTTTACTCCTCAGTATGAAAATCTAAAAGTAAAATATAATGAGTAGGAAACCTATGAAAATAACCAATTGAATTTGCTAAAAAAAAAAAAAAATGTAAAGAGGTTTATTATTTGTTTTTCGAATTTGTCTTTCAAAATTCAAATGAATCAAAACAAACAAAAAATTACTGAGAAGAGAAATACCGTCTCCCATAGATTTTGTTTGTTTTTAATTTTCAAAAAAGTAGTCTCACTAAATTTTTACTAACGAATTCTTAAAATTCTCAATAGATTTAAAGTATGAGTATTCCTGAATCAGTAATTTCGTCAAAAAGGAGCGAATTAGAACTTTGTAACGGTTTTTCACCAAAGTCTGAAACAGATTTTAAAAAAATATAAAATTAACATTTATATATATATATATAGTTGGTGGGTTTTTCCTTCAGTCACCACTAAGTCCCTTACAATTGTACTTTTCCTCACATCATTTTCTTTTCAAAATTTGAATTATTACTGTGCTATAACTATAGTTAAAGAATTCAGAGTTTACGAAGTTTTAGCCCGCAGACAAAACGACGAATAAATGAATGAATCCTTTTGTGTTCTGTCTGCTCTGTCATTTACTTAAATTTATGTTTGTGGTATGTACCCTTTTTTTTCAGGGACAAGAGGTTTCACTTGCAGCATACAGTTGTTCGTGGATTGAAGCCAACCAGTCCTTTAAACGATCTCTCATCATCTTGATGTGTCGTGCACAGAGGTCACTGAAGATCACAGCTGGCGGCATATTCCAGATAGACAGGAACACCTTCGTTACGGTGATAATTAGCCTTAATTCTTAAATTCACATTTTAAACGAAATAATTTGTATTTCATTACCACACACAATCAACTGACGCTTATGTTTGCTGTTTCTGTCCAATAGCATTATTATTTTTTTTTTTTAACTTTTAAATAGAAGACATTTGAAACGAAAAGAGTAAAATGAATTATTTTTTCGTGAATCGTTTTATTTTATTATGTTAATTCATTGAATCAGTCTAAATCTTTCTTAAAATAATCGCGAAAGACGGAGGATAAAGTCCATACGAAAAAGCTATGTTCATTACTTTGGTACCGTTCTTTGTTGCCATGTGTTAATGTTTTACAACATTTACTATATGATTCCATTCATAATTCCTAGAAAATATATTTTAAATGCATGAAGAATGTCAATTCTATAATCTTCTTAATAAATGTGTTATTAATTCTGAATGTTAGCAAGATTTTTCTGACCTATACCTAAAATGTCATTAAATGGAAATAGCGCACAATTGAGCAGATAAATAGTCAGTTATTTTCCTCATTTGTTCTAGCCTAACGTATACAGGTATTTGTTGTCCAAGTGTAGCGATATAAAACCATCTTTTCCCTTATATCAATGCAAATGTCTTTTTTTATTTCATCTTTAGCGTGATTGCTTCCTTGAATATGGACGTAATTTGTCGTGTGGCGCATTCGTTTGTTGTTTTATAGTTAGTGTTAGAAATAGTTTCAAGGAAAGAGAAATTATTTTCTGCAAGGAGAAATTTAATTTTATTAACTTCTTGATTATAAATTTACAAAATTTGTGTTAAAAATTTGTCTTCAAAATAAGACAGTCAAATTGGTGGAAAGTATTATTAATACCTGCATCCACAAATAAATCAGATTTCTGAAAAACACGTGTCACTTAAGGATTTACTGACGTCCCGAAAGCATTAACTGAAATTTACTAAACCGTACGTACAAAGTAACAATTTCTTTATTTCCGATAAAGTGTTTCTTAACTTCGATTGAGAAAATGCCATGTAGGAAATTCAACTACATATCAATTTCTTTTGAATTACTTGAATTCACAACGTGGCCACAATTACGCCTCCACCTTAAAATTGCACAATATCTATTTTTGTACCTGCGAACCTAAAAATATGATTATTTGGGTCATTAATTTCATTCCATGTTTGCCCGTCTAACGTAATATCATGTTAATTCCCCTCTGACACTCTTCGTAATGCTGTCTCTCTGGATTTAACCTCACTCTATAGCAATACGTATTTAGAAATCAAACTAACCAACTAGTGACAGTTAACCGCAGTTATACACCGGAGTAGAGAAAATCATTTGTCTTAATATACTATGCTCTTGGAACTATTGTTTCTACTTTCACCTCATCTGCATTTCCTGATTCGTTATTTTCTGACACTCATCAACTCATATTTTTATTCATCCCAGTGGCCTGAGCCTCGAAAACAGTGCTAAAAATCGTAAAAAGTAATCTCCCTTACCTTTTTCAAATGAAATATCTTGCACACAGTACACAATCTGAGATTCCCGTCAATAACCTCTTTGAAAACCATTTACCTGAATTAGAAAATAGCTTTATTTCCTGATAGAACTTTCTGATGTAGTTGCTTATCAAGTTCTCCTTCAGATTCCTACTACCGAGGTTAATTTAAACAGCCTATAGTTTTCAACTCTGTCTCCTCTCCTCTATGAGCTGGTTCTTGTATTACACTTTTCCAGACGTCTGGCGTGGAGCAGGTCTTCTGACTTTAACTAAGTCATTTTTAATGTTACAAAAGTATGTCCTTCTATCTTTTATATAACTGTAGTTATATTATCTATGCTAAACACCTTATGCGTCTTTCATCAACATATACATTTTTTGTTGTATTCCACTGAAAATGAATGTATACACCTCTGTTGCAGGTTGTTCAAGCATCTTACTCATATTACACATTGCTACTAAAACTTAAAGAACCTTAAATCTGATGATGAAGAAGACACCAGTACATGTTTCACTTATGTGAAGAGTGATCACCGACGACTGATGCAGATTAATTATGATTCTTAGATAACAAGAAGAGTTTTAGTGCAAGATTTTATTAATACAACTATTTCAACTCTTTCAGTTTTTGAATACAAAACGTCCACAAGACCTGTCAGTCAAAATAAAAATAATTTGAATAAAGCACTACTACTTTTTGTATAAGCCGAGTTTATTTCTCATCTGTTTAATTTTTTTTAAATTATTTTGCAATAATGAAATTCATATTAGCCTTTGGCACGTATATGTTTCATAATTGAATCGTGTATTAATTTATGATGTGTATGTTTCCAAGAACGTTTCCACTCATTAAAGATTGTTATAAGGTGAATAAGATGTTTTATGTAGTATCTTCTAGTAATCTGTCTCCATTACAGCCGAAGAAGATTTTGTGAAGCAGTTGATTCACTTAGTTCCTAGCTTGGTACTTGACTCATAGATAACATGTGAGTTGGTGTACTCATCAGTTTCCACCGTTTCAGCAGAAACATTGTAAAATTGGATACTTCATTTCCCAACTCGTACTCCTGGCTGGTATTTACGAATGATTTGACCAGTAACTTTAGGGAACAAATCCACAACCATTCTCCACATACGAATCATACCTAACTGAAAAAATTCTCAGCCACCTGTGCCAGGAATCAAGCGTTAATTTGAGCTCACCGAATTTTCTCCCTTTCTACACAAACTCTACCAGTACCCATCCAGCCGAATAATCAATGGTTTCCCAGAAACCACCTTTCCCGTTTTCTAGAAAAATCCTAATCAATTACAGTTTCCATGGAAAATAAATCTCGTATACTTGTGTGCGTATGTATCTTATTCCATAAGTCGTTACAACGAAGTTAATTCTTTCAAATAAACAACAGTAATGGAAATTTTGTAGGTACATGCAACAGAAACATTCCAAGAAATATTGCCTGCAGACAGTGTTAGTGTGCTGTGTAGGATCTATAATGTAACACAAAAGTTAAGGTGGGTCATTTTCAGAAAAACATTAGCCATCTCACAATTTGATAATCAGAAATAGGCTGGGAAAAACAGAGAGAAATTATAATTAAAAAAAAAAACATATAAGTATGTGAACATTACACTCAATACTTTTAATGTAACAAATATGTTACTTTGTCAAGACTCTGTGTTTTGTGTGGTTTTTTTTTAAACACGCAACACGTCATACTTAGGTGCAAGGTACCTAAGTATGACGTGGAATCCGAACCACGGAAGTATTCTGGCGTACTTCACAGTACATATCAAGCTGTACCAGAGTTGAATGTGGGGTTAAGTGCCTATGAAAATCCCCTCCACGACATGGATTCGAATCGGGGACCTTTCTTTCTGCAGTCACACACCTTATCCACCGAACCACCAGACCGCTACAGATATAATATTAACTCATAAGATTTTACCCACCCAAAAATCGCCCAACGCGCCTAAAGAAGTTTTAACATCAAAATCTAAAAATCTAACTTAGACCAAACTATTGTGTCAGCGGATTTGAACCCGCGAACGGAGAGAGAAACTATCGGAGGTAAGCGCCTAACCTCTGAGCTACCAGACCACCTTGTTTCCCAGTATACGTGTGCTAATACTGTCAAAATCGGATAAAAACTCTGGTTTTGTAAAAATAACGTTGACAAATATTCTGGTGGAGAGGAGAAAGGAGGAGAGCGTTTAGGTTTTTGTAAATCAAACGTAAACAATATTTTTATTTTTCTCATAATGTATACGTATGCAAAGTTCCTTCAAAATCGGATAAAAACTTTGTGTTTGTATGAAGAACATTGGAAAAAAATTTATTAATTAGATACAAGTATAAAATATGCTTTCACTACTGTCCAAACGCAACATTTCATACTTACAGCTATAGATATACTATTACCATTAACATGTTGATGATGCGAACTATTAAGATTTTACCCATCCAAAAAGCGTCCATCATACGTGCAACACATGACAGCACGTCGCCACACTCGCCTGCACGTGTCCTTAACGTAGAAAGCATTTGAACCATATGATAGATGCCTACACTACATAATTGGATCTTAAAGAATGTTGATTTCACAACTGTTAAAATCGTCCTGACTCAGTTAAAGAATTGGTTTCTGGATTCATTCCGATATTTCAACACTGCCATAAAGAATGTATGACAATCCATGTAAAAATTAAACCCAATATTCGTCGTTAGGCCTACAGTAAAAAAAAAAAAAAAAAAAGTTAATCTTATTTGCATGCTTCAAGAAGTTTTAGATTTTCCTCGAAAACGTAAAGTAAATCACATTTGCCTTGTTGAATAATGTCCTTCAGCAACATAATAGTGTTTCTTCCGGACGCGGAAGTAGATGTTCATTGGTATAAAATATGTAGCGCAATGAAATAAAAAAAAAATGTAATTGTAGGATATGTTCAGTATCGTAGATTTATTTATTGTTAAAACTTGAATTTTTCAGGGTACAAATACATATATTCCACCACCAGAAATGACATCAATTTCATCAGAATGGAAACACCTCCCAAGCATATTTACTACTAGCGGATTTACCGGCGTTGCCCGGTATAGTTGGGGTAGATTTAACCGTACCCTATTTTTATTCCCGCAAAACATTTGTACAAAGTTTCATAAAATACGCGCAGTCAAAGCAAACTTACATTCACCCGCCCCCTACCAAGAAACTGGTGGGCTGAAGTTTATTTGCACGTATACTATTTTCATTCGTCCGAAAAGATTCATGTATATCAAGCTTCGATAATTTGGTTAAGAAATTTCATTACTACATTACTGAAAAACCCTAGATTATGTTAAAAACTCACGTTTGATTCAATTGCGAAGTGAATGGATATATTTGTGGCTCGAATTGCCAGATCCTTTAACTCTGCAGATAAAATATCAGAAGTGAATCCGGAATAATATTATCGTAAACAGAAGACTAATGCTGAAGGCCAGAGATATTGTCCAGAGATCGTGCTTAAAGAAAATCTCTGTTGTTTTTACGGCTATCTATATCGTTTAAAAACTGATATCCCAAATTAAAGGAAAGAATACTTCAAGCTATGGCTTTTAAAAATTGAATATATCGAATTAAAAGAAAGAATACTTAAAGTTTTGTTTAGTGTGCAAAATAGTTATTACTATAAGTTATCTTATTGCTTTAATTAAAGGCTATGGTCAGAGACATTGTGTTGTGTGTTTAGTGCGGAGTATGCGGCATCTAGTAATTCCTCCTGTGGAATTTCCCACTATACGTCGTTCAGAATTTCATTTAATGCACCTATATTATTTAACGTTGAAACATAAGACATGCCATACAAGTGAATTAAGATTCTAAGCTTTAAAACGGTGAAATCTCCATCAAAATCTACCTCGTAGTTTCCGAGTTTTTATACGACCAATATGTCCGGTTTTCGTTTTATAGATATAGATAGATTAACAGAACACTTAAAGGATTACGCAGCGCAGGACCCAAAGCATGTTTCACAAGACGTGATCTTGCCTTACGCAATGTCGAAGTTGAGATCCACTCTTCCCTTCTGGGAGACTGAGGGCGAAGTTGTTGCGGAGATCGAATATAATGAAGTCCGAGTCAAAAAAAATGATACCTTCATCCCCTGGTAAGCTCTTGTTTAAAACGATATTGCCGTTGCAGGCGGCTTTTTCTAAACTGCTGCTCCTTGAATTAACCCCGTTTCATTATTAACAATATTGGTGAATTCGATTCCACTGAACCTAATAGTTACGCATAAAGCTATGTGTCATACTCAATTGAGTTTATTATCAGATCGTATGCCTTCACTGGAGGAATGATTTGAAAGCTTATGTTCGGTAATTTAAAACTGCCATGATGTGAAAAAGTGGAGTAGGTAAGATGATACCACGAAAACGGTTATTTATATTTTATACACTAACCGAGATGAAGAAAATTAAACATAAAATATTTCCATTCAAGAACGATTGATCTGCTGACTACAGTAGAACGTTTTCCTGGCGGCTAGAAGGATGAAGGCGTTACATTTTAGGCAATGCTGAATAAAGTAAAGTGATAATTTCACTTTGTAGGAAATTTTCTCCTTTCAGTATGCGAATCACAAACAGTAACAATGTTTTTAATCTAAATAACCTCTCTTTTAGTGCTAGGATTACGCAACCATCCTAGTCTCTCAACATAGTATCTCTAAAAAGTTTTAAAATTATCTTTTGGATTTTTAACAATACACTTGTGGTGTATCCGATTGTAAGGATTGTTGCCACCTGTTTCAGTTTCTTAAAATTTGGCACACCATTTTTTTCTCAATACTGCGTAGGCGCCATGGAAAAGGGAATTCTAAAATTTACTTAAACAATCCACTTTTACAAACACAATACAATTATTTCCATGAGAATTATAAACATCACATTAAGAGAGATGCCATTACTTTTATGGCTGTTAAACTTACATAGCGGAGGTAATATGGAGTACATTGTTCAAAAACAAATACAAAAAAATTAAATCTACATATTACTAATATAGAAAAAATTGATACTGCAGTCCATATATAAAATTGCTGCTAGCTCAATTAACAGGTAAAGAGCAATAGTTCTTTCCTTGTGATGTGAATCACGGGTGTCGCTTACCAGTTCCTAGATGCACAACGTACTAACCTAAGTTTCTTTTTGCGTATGAAAAAGTTATTTTTATTTACCATTTGATTACAATCTTCGATGGGAAGCGAAGTATGGTCCGTGGATCTTCTTCTGATGTTTCTGCACCTCAGTCACACAAATTTGGTACTCGACGCATTGTATTAAATAAATTATACCAACACTTGTTCATACGCAAACAATGAATCGACACAGGGTATCATCCGGCAGCACGACGAGTTTTACAAGTGCAGATCGGCAATGAGATCAGAAATCATTTTCGAATGACCGACTTTGTTGTCCAGTGCTAACTATTTCAAGCGTAGCCTTTTAACACGAAAGTTCCGCTTGCCCTTCTAAAACCAGAGCCACCAGTATCGGCAGAAGAGGGTAGCATTTTTCCAGGTTCTCACATGAAGATATAAACAATAAAGTGTCTTTACCGAGCGTGTTGAGTGAACGGTTAACGTTCTGGCCTCGCAATCGGCAGGACGAGGGTTCGAATCATCTGATTTGGGGTTTCCATGGTTTCCCTACAGGCGAATGCCGGGATGCATCCTAAAAAAAAGGCCATGGCCAAATTCCTTCCCGTACCTTAACCCCAGTCCCATCCTGCCTCTAATGACCTTAGCCGTCGACAAGGAGTAGAGCAATCAGAAAAAAAATAAAAAAAAAAATAAATCGAAACGTGTCTTAGTTCATAACAAATAAACACAGTGTTTTCATTCGCTTCATTCGTTCCAGGATGTCAATCGCGAACCGTTACTCGAGCCTTCCAACCACAATCGCATTCCTGAAATAACGGCGATACGCAGCAGCGTCCATCACACTTGGCGAAATAAAATTATTTATGTGGTTCTCTTAGTTTTTATTAATAAATATGACGCGTCCCGGATAGAGGACCACTCCACAATTAAGTGTGATGCCAGTAGCGACGATACATACACGTGGAGGCATAATTGTGAAAACACTTGATGATCAACTGAGATGGGGGCTTCAGTCGGGGACAGACAAAAAAGCCTCATTGTGTTCATAAAATTAATGCTGGTTGCCACTTTCGGGCCGCAGGCTCCAGATTCTTGGAAGCTTAGCGGACAATTTACTCATACTGTGCCCTCCAAAAAAATATATCAGACCACCAAATCAAATAATCGTTCTCCTCTAAGGTGAAATGATCCGTTTGGCTCAGCACGTACAAACCAAATCTATTCTCCAGAAAAGCTTTTTGATGGGTACAATCTCGAATAACAGAATATTCTTCCAGTGACTTCAATTACTTCGGGTATCACATAAGCGCTTCTTGGCAGCTAAGCCACGCGGTTACTCGTTTGCGCTGACGTATAACCAATCAATTACGTGATATTCCATGGCAACTGCGTCTTCTTGTCCTCGGAGTTCTTTGAGCATAGATCAATACAACTGATTGGAATGAAAGTGTCATATTAAAACGAAATGTAAATGGCGTGGATTATCAAAGATATTAGACATCCTTCGTTTTGCCCTCTTCTGAACACGGTACGATTCTTTTGAATCATGCAACTTTTCTTGAATAATTCCAATCGTACCCACCAGAAATGAAAGTGGTTTGTCTAAATTCTTCTGGCAAAACTGACAGAATACATAAAGACCTATACTCACTGCATTATCATAAGATGGTCCTTTAACTATACCATCGCGTACCACGCCCTTACTTCGTGCATGCATTATTTCGAAGGCTTACTTGCTATAAAGATGAACTGATCATAGCTCCGACGGGTCAGTTCACAGTTTCGTGTTATGCAGGACTCAACGAATTACATGGGGAGACAGGAAGCTGCCAGCGAAGTGAGTTTGAGATGTGTGTGGAAAACATTTTTACCGTAAGAATTTTGATAAGATCGACAACACAATTTATTCGTACTGATAAGAGACAAACTTCATTTGTATTTGTAATATGTTAGTTACCGATAATGATTAAATGTGTTTCTCACTGGATGCAATGTAGGTTTTGTTTAAAGTTTTTAACGTTCCTGTTGTTAACAAAGCAAACACTCAAAATAAAGTATGTGAGCAAAATATTACATGTTTAATATGTTTTGGAAATGCACGGTAAACAGGTTTTCTAAAATAGCGATATTTTCATTTATGGTAAGTAAACAGTAAAATGATGGTCTTACGATTTAAATAATATTTAGTAGTTAGTAGTAGTAGTTAGTTATGTGGACCGCCAAACCTCCAATAGGAAAAGGTGACTTAAGAAGAAGAAGAAGTTAGTAATGGAAATGTATACAAAGATTTAATATTCGTAATCAGTTTTCTTAATTTTGATTGCTGACTGACTGGTTGGCAAACACTTTCATACCATTTTGTATCTGTAATATTTTCTCCAATCATGAATATGCAGATTTACAGTCCTGATAGTTTAAGAGTAAAATTTTTCATCCTTAAAGGCAAGTTTTTAATACTTATGAAAACTAGTTTCCTCCGATCGTTACATGATTAGAGTGAAGTACTTTTGGCATAGCTATCGTTTCATAAAAATCTGGTAAGGCTGCAGGGATAGATGGAATATACCCAGAATTTCTGAAACTTTGTGGTCCTCGAACAATAGATTGGTTTGACAATTTTTCAGCAATATCCTGTAATGTGGTAAAGTCCCAAACCTCGTTAAGAGAACCAAGGTAATAGCTATATTGAAACCAGGAAAATCTGGCTGAAGCCCAGAAGATTAAAGACCAATTGCCATTCTGAGTTAATGCTACAAGTTTCTCGAAAGAGCTATTTACAACAGGATTTCAGAAAAAATCCTTAACTACATACGAACTGAACAGGCAGGTTTTCTACCAAACCGGAGTTGCTGTGACCAAGTAATGGCGTTGACCAACCATATCGAAAAAGGATTCCAAGATCGAAAAAAGACCTTGGCGGTGTTTGAAGATTTGACTGCAGCATATGACACGGTCTGGAGGAAATTCCTGAGAATTATCACGTGCAAAACGACTGTTGAATGACATGCTATGCAATCGAGTGAATGATGTTCACTTAAATGGGAATAGAAGCGAATCTTACTGATTAAACAACGGGCTACCACAAGGATCTGCCCTTGCCCCACTACTTTTCAACATCTACACCGCAGACTTGCCATCCACTACTTCTAGGAAATTTATATACGCTAATGATATAGTCATGTCAGCACAATCTAGCGACTTCAAAGCATCTGAAGAAATTCTCGCAACTGTCCTTCACAAACTGATTGAGTACTTCAACACTTGGCGCCTGTAACTGAATGCAAATAAGACATAGGTCAGCTCTTTTCACCTAAACAATAGAAAAGCCCGCTATAGATCTCAAATAAAATTCACAGACCAATTACTGCAGTACAATCCGCATCCAGAATATCTAGGTGTGGTTCTTGACCAGTCATTGATATATAAGAAGCATATCCATAAAACAGAGGCAAAAGTAAAATCTCGAAATAAAATCCTTCACAAACTCTCAGGAACGGGTTGGGGAGCACATGCCGCAGCTCTCAGAACATCAGCTCTTGTTCTGGTATACTCAACTTCTGATGGCTAAATAGCAGTCACACAGAAAAGATCGACGTTCAACTAAATAACACAATTAGAAAAATGTCTGGAACAGTTAAATCTACACCTACATACTAGCTGCCTGAAGAAGTCTCCGAAGACAAGTGGCATTAAACAAGAAATGGGAGAAATGCTTAAGATATCCACACCTTCCAATTCATCAGGACTGCACACACAAAGATCCAAATAGACTAAAATCTAGATATTCAACATGCAAGATTGGTCAAGAACTGGTCCAAAATAATTTCAACATAGGCAAAGCATGGTGCGCTGATTGGACGAAGTCCAACCTCGACAAACATACGCTATTCCAAGACCCTACACGATAGCCTCCAGGATTCAGCCTTCCTAAGAAGACCTGGTTGGCACTGAACCGATTGAGAACAGGCCTCGGTAGATGCAATTACTGGATGTACAAGTGGGGAATGTCAGAGAATCCTTCTTGTGACTGCGGTAACTACGAGCAAACCATTCATCACATCGCCATGGAAAACCCTCTTAGGAGATTCAGTGTTACAATGCATCATATTCATGAAGCAGTCACAGAAGTAATTGAATGGCTGCAATCGTTTGACATCAGTCTGTAGTAATAGTTATCTTTATTGTAATTTAATGTTTTTTGTATTCCTGACATACGAAATAAATAAATAAGTTTTGTCAAACTGCTGAAAATATTCTTCATATTTCGTCATTCTAACCGTAAGTACAGAAAGTATCACACATGTATTTGTAACTCTAATTCTAATGTTTCTAGATGCTATTATCTTTTAATAATTAATTACAATAGTATACCACCCGAGCTGCATTGTAATCGTCATGGGTGTACTGCCGGATTGCGTTATGTAAACATTGTGTTTTCAGGAATAGAGGAAACTGAATCTTTAAAATTAACTTTTATAAGTAGAGCCACTTTATACAAACATTTGAAATTTAAACAGAAGCGAAACACGCGTGTCAAAAAATGAAATATTTCTATTTTTGAATAACGATCAAACATCACAGAATATATATATATATATATATATATAAAAATGAGAAAGTTCGGATGTGTGTTTGGATGTACTTCTGGAATCAATAACGCCTTAATAACTTAACATATTTAAATGAAATTTGGCATGAAGTCAGTTAAATGCGTGCGAAGTGACAGGATAGAATTTATCCCACAAAAACGCATGTTCTTTTCATTAATATCAATTCTGAAACAATAAAGTTTCCTACTTCGTAGATAGCCGTGCCACGTTTACTCTTTGCTTTTTACGTAAATCGCAAACACTACTTTTCAGAAATAAAAGAAAAAACCTTCTTACATATGCAAGTTTGTGTTTAGTTTAAAAGCCATAAAACCGACGTACTTGACAAATAATAGTTTGGAAGAAGGAAATATAAATCTGTACTTAACCTTAAATTTAAAAAAAAAGGTAGGTACTGTTGTCAAGTTTGTAAGGAGATATTTTCATTTGCGTACATAAAAATAATACACCATAATTGAAAAAAAAAAATACGTAAAATGCTATGAGTATACCAGCACGAAAGTCGGTTCACTAAAAGTGCAAAATGTCGTAGTTCTATCTCGGTTTAATTTATTCCTGTTTCGTTTTCGTTAGTATACAGTCTGGGAGTAGTTTACGTCGCGATACATCACGTCACACCGTGCCGTAGTGCTTATTAAAGTTTCTTAAATAACTGATAACTAAATTCCTCTTGCCTTTTGCTGTGACAAGAAGGTTTTGTTTTCATTCTGGTCCAGGCAGAGTTTCAATCTAATCACAATCTCCGTTAATATTGTCGCTACAAAATCAAAGCCACAATCACAGGCGCATTGATACAATAATTTTATCTTAAGTTATTGATTGATGTGTAACGCGACGTAAACTTGAACCTAGAGTCTCTGTATTACAAATTATTTTTGCCGAAATTTAAAACTTAACTAACCCTTTTTATTTTTTGTTTAGAATTTTTGTACAAGTAATAGAGACTGTGATTCACGAAACTGCTATTTACTTACTGTTCAGTATTCTGCAAATATC
>JARYHS010010131.1:0-24997 GCA_031002005.1 Vandiemenella viatica
ATATTTATAAATACAAATTGCCTTTCTGCTTCACCTTAAGAATTTTAATGTAAACGTTTTGCATTTCTTTTTCATTATTGTCAATTCTTATCCGTAAGGATGCATATTCCTTTCTCTGTTTTTCGATAATGAATCGTACGTCAGTATTCTTCATACCAGGTAACATCGTACCATTTGCTCAAATTGCGAAAACTTCTGTTTCACATGCTCTTCTTTTCTTCTCTTTATGACTTCCTAATGCTCTTTATGTTCAGCTTTCACTTCGTGGTTTTCAGCTCGAGGTAACAGTGGATGCTCTTGAGCAAAACAGAAGTTGCTGGAGTGCAGCTTGTGTCGCGTTGGCAGTTTCTCTATATAACTATTTTCTCACTTCATGATTTAAAAAATAAAATAAAAAAAAATAAAAATAAAAATATCTTAAATTCTTTGTGTGTAATTTTACCAATCGTCCTTTATGAATTTTAAGTTTTGTTTGTCTCAGTGTTTGTGGTAAGCTGTTAAGCATTTTCTTTGGCAATTTATTCCATTTCTTGACCACATTACGTACAAAAGAAAATTTTCCCTCTGCCTTACGCCTGAAATCAAGCGTCAGGTTCTCCTTATCATCATCTACTAATTTTAATTCGTCTACCAATAGCCATCCAATCATAATAGTCAATGTATGCCTTCTACGCTCCTAGTCTTCTAATGACTCCCAGCTCCTCTACCTTATCAATTATTAACTGTGTACTGCAGATATATCCACAAACAAATCTATCTACTCTTCTGTGTACCCTTCCAAATTCTGTATTTGATGCCGAAAGGTTTTGTAATTCAGTTTTCTCTCTTCTCTGGTACATCCTTTCATCATCCTCTACAATAAAAGAATGATTTTGAAACCCCTCCCTGCCAATTAAGTTGTACCAAATATTTACACCTACGGTCTTCAACAAGCAATTCCACATCCAACCTATAATCATAGAAAACCTTTATATCTTTTGTCTGTGTACCTAATGAGTTGACACTTTTTGGCTGTTATTTTGACTCTACGTTAATCTATCGAGATAGATATCATGTCTAAGCATAGCACTTTACCTATCCACATATGTATTCTTCTCGTGGGATTTCTCCGTAATTTCTTACACTTGATCATTTCCTTCCCTTTGCCCAAAATGTCTACAGAGTTTTCTACAGTCAAATTATCCATTATAATTAGATTCATCTGATATTTACTTCAGTGTTTCTTCAATTTGGTAAACAATTTTTTTCTTTTACATTACTGCCTTTCTCCAAAAATAACATCTTTATTTGCAGTATTACAATTTTTCAATCTTCTTTACTTCAACTATCATTGATGTTATTTTCTATTTGAATGTTTTATCGTAATTTCCACTTTCTCATTACAGATCACAGTATATCTTTTCGCTGAACTTAATCGATGGAAAACTGTGAGTTTCGTAATAAGAATTTCAAAATTTTGGAAATTCCTCAGCAGAATTCCTGCTAAACAAGCTGTACTAAGAATTCAGACATTGTTTTCTCTAGATTTTTATCGACGCAAAAAATACAAGTTCCAATTACCTCACTGGTATATCGAGATCAAATTATCATTCAACGCTCCCATTGCGTTTCTTTAGTAAATGTATGAAACTGATTGTACTACTTTCAAATAATAGCTAAGGACTTAAGTTTCACAATGATTTCTTCCCCTCATCAATATCATTTCTCTCGGCCTGAATTATGATTATACAGACAGTTTGATCTCAGACAATATTGATTCTCTTTGTTACTATCATTATCTCTTCCAGAATGCTGAAAAGATTGTTTCATTCATTCAAGACAAACTATGTTTGGCTGATTACGAAATAAACTGCTAAGAACACCATGTAGCCTCCTAGAAATAACTGAAGAATACTGTACTATTAATGCTGCCATAAACCACTATTAGTTGAGTTAGTCGAGAAATCCGAGCAGCAGTGAATTGGCAGTGCGTTAATTAGTTGAGTATGCCGCAGTTGTTGATGGCGCGGCAGTAAATCTTAGTTGGTAGTGTGCTTACCCTCTGCTCTGGGTCCAGTCCCCCTCTGGCAGGCTGCAGCCGCCCTGCAACAAGAGGTCAACACCTGGACAAGGGGGCAAAATGGTAGCACGTAACACAACATATAAACGTAACCTTTACAAGTAGCTTCTACAGTATTAAAAACAAAAATGTGGTATCTCTGGCATTACTGTTTTAAAGACTTCTTACTGGCAATGTTTGTATTTACATAATAGTGGATGCTGATAAATATGAATCTTTAAGAATAGACCTCATTGAGAAAATGTTTTCACATGTTTGAGAGTTACCTGGTGTTTTATATTTAATACTACATGATCAAACTGGGGTTTATCAAATATCCTGTAAAAAGTAAGAGGATTTAATCCCACCACACGAATAGCACAGAGAAACTAATGTGAATAATATGGATTTTTCGAATTTTTCAAAGAAAATTTTTGTATTTCAAATCGATTAATTATCAATAAAATTGAAGAATTATCCTCTTATTGTTAATAAATAATAACAATAACTTTATACGAAGTTTCAAAAAAAACAGTGAAAAAACCAATTTTGTAAAAAATCTGCATTGTCAGTCTCGAATAACGTTAAATAAAATTACGAAGTATAGATCATTACTTCGATATATGTACAGCAACATAACAGGTGATGTCCTTAGATATATACAAAGCGCCTGCTGAAAGATCATGTTATTTGTATTTGAGTTGGAGTTTTCGTTAGTGTACTTGGGATTTTAACGAAAGCTCCCTCAGAAACACAGAGAGATATGAGATACACGGTATGACAGGTACAAAAATTTAATATCACTTGTTAAGCATTTAATTACTACTATTCATAATAATAGCTCCACAAACTATTGATATTTTTTAGCACTGAAATCATGCAATTCATACTTCAAAACTTTCAAGCATACTATAAGCCATTCGTGGAACAAAAACGCATGTATCAAATACATTAAAAGAAAGTGACAAAAATTTCGTTAGTACCCTGAAAAGTGAAATTACTTGTAGAACGGAAACATTCATTAACACAAAACAGTAGTTTTATTCAGTGTGAATTCAGCTACAGGATTTGTATGTAATATATATACTAACTAAAGTATGGATTCATATTTACTACGTCAATTCTTAAGAAAGAAGCAGACGAAATGGATCATGAAAATGTAATGGTTTAAATGAAATACACTGAATTAATTGTTTAATGAAGTTGAAGTTCTGTTTCTAATTTAATTCAATCATCTTGTGAAGTAAGTTTGTTCTAGAAACGATTGAGATATTAGTTTCGGAGAGAAACAGGACCAAAAATTGATTGCAAAGTAGACCTAATCTTAAGAAAACTGCGTCCTCTGTTTATTCTAAGTGCACATATCCCGTCGTTAATTTTTTCTGCAATTTATCAAGTGGTTCTATAAAATGAGTAAGAGATTTATTTTTAACCTAGAGCTAAGATTTTTTTAATATAACGTGATCCAAACCATTCCAGAGTATATTTGTGAAACGTTGTTAATGAGATTAAAAAATAATTATAGGTACATTAGACTTAGGAATATTTTCAAATACCAATCCCTGCCATATCATGAAAGAATTTGTAAAATACAATTATTTCTTATTTTAAAGAAGTCTAAGGAGTAAAAGATAAAAGAAAAACTAGTTTGAACGGCAATAATAAGCTAGCAACCATTTTTGTTGTAATCCTATATTAGAAATAGCTTTCTGGAAACTATCGAGACCTGTGTTTTATATATACATTGCTACTATCTATGACAAGTATCACATACTTAAAGTTCCCTTTGCAGGAATTCATATAATAAACATGAGAGTGCCACAAGGTAGCGTATTGGGACCATTGCTATTAGATTGTTTACAGATTATATAATGCTATATAAAATGATCAAAACGGTAGAAGACTGTAAACAGTTGCAGGGTGGTCTAGACAGAATATCTAATTGGGTTGGTAAACATAGGATGAAGATAAATGCAAAGAAGAGTCAGCTTATTAGATACACAAATAAAAACTAAAGGTTGATTACGATTATAAGGTAGGGAAAGAATTGCTTGTTGAAGACTTGAAATGTAAATATCTTGGGTTTACATTTGATAACAAGCTTAACTGGGCAGGATACATTGGTCAGGTATGTAGAATGAAAAGATTTCAAAATTCTGCACTTATTGTAGAGACTGATGATGGGCTGTACTACAGACGTAAAGGAATCTGGTTACAAAACTTTGGTCAGACCATTGCTTGAATATGACAGTATGGGATCCACATTTTCCGCATCAAATACAGGAGTTGGAGAGGGTGCAAAAAAGGGCTGCTAGAATTGTTTCTGGAAATTACCGCAGAATGCAATCAGTAACAGATATGATAAAAGAGCTGGAATGGGATTCATTGGAAGACAGGAGGAGAGTGAAGAGGAATATGGTGGTATATAAATCGTATATTGGTGATGAGGCATGGAAAGATATTGGTGTAAGAATTAAAAAGTAATGCATAGAAGGGAAAAGATGACCATGACCACAAGCTGACACTCGATTTCAGGCACAAGGGTGTAGGAAGATTCTGTTTTTTTGGGTTTGGGTGTCAGAGATTGGAATAAGCTACCAAGAGAAATAAAGAATAATTTACCAAAAACGTTGAAAGAATTTAAAGTTAAAATTTGCAGAGGGCAAATGTAGGTGGATGCAGGAAAGAGGGAAGATGGGTGTGTAGGGAAATTGCCACTGGAGCCTGTGCTCCATTGCAATTTAATTAAATATCATTATATTATAAACATATAATTGTTACCGTTGAAGAAACATTAACGTAACCGTAATAATGAGTCGATGTTCAGCCTAATAAGTAACTAAAAACGTTCGTTTACCTAATTTATGTAAAATTAAAATTACGTACTGTTATACGCTGGTAGTCAGTCTGCGTAAATTTCGTTGTTTTGTGTTTCCTCAATTTCACATACAGTTTTTTAAGGCACAAGTCCACTTGCTCGAAATAATTTCATCACATTTAACAAGCTGAAGATGATATGAAGTACTGAGAAATGAACCATCTATTTATTAAATTTTTATTAGGTAGTCCTGGCACTACTTCACCAATCACTTGCAAATTGCGATCGTAAATGGTTTTCTGTTTACACTGTTTGTAAAGTAATATAGCCATAACGCACGAATACTTCAACATTTTAAAATATTTTTAAAGGAATTGAATGGGTTCAGGAAAGCTATTTCTATGAAAGACAATGCCATTCATAAATTCAATCTTTGCTTCAGCACTCTTAAGTTGCTGTTATACTCTTGGAATGTAATAAACATTTTCTACCCTACTGTACAAGTGCCTCTAATAAATTTGCCACTTTTTGACATCTGATAACATCAGTTTGAGATATGTCATTTTTGTAGCAGTTATAATGAAGCATAGCCATTTGTACGAGACAGCAGGTAAAGAATTTAACGCGAATTCAGAACTTGTTCACGTAATACGTTAAATTATAATTAATTTGACGTTGTTGCAATGCGATTCTACTGCATCCTGAGTTACCAATCTCTAAAAAGAGACACAAATGGTAAATGGAAATGAAAATGTCATTATCTTTCCAAAGACCAATTTCTAAAAGAAACAGACAGAGGAAATAAGAATTGTTGAGGAAGAAATTAAAATAATTAATTGGAACAGTGAGAAGGGAACGAATAAATATACATGGAAAGTTCTAAGGAGAGTCATACAACTTATTTGAAAATTAACAAGTTCTTAGATTAACACATTAACGTTTATTCTCCCATATTTCATTCCGAATACCATCAAAAACTTGCTCCAGCAATGTTACTGAGTATGTCGGTAGCAATTAAGAAAGTTCCACATATGCAGAGTTTGAAATACTGTGTTAAAAATTACTTGTTCACCGTAGTCCAAAGTATTGTAAACGTAGTATAAGTTATAAGTAATTTATCGTTTACTGAAATAGCGTCTACTGGCTTACCTCCAATTATAGATTTACCGCTAAACATAACAAGAAATTGTTTAAAACTTAATACACTCATACCAATTTATTCAGCAAGCATGTAATCTGCTCATACATAAATTTGTAATCGGACGATTTTAATGGCTTTTCACGGTTTGGAAGCTTATGGTCTAGCTTAAAATCGTCTGCGGAGTATTCTATCACTCAACGTGACACGGAAAAGGAGTAATAAATGTTAATCTGTTCGTAACCAGAACAAATAGGCAGACGCTGCATCTAAAATAAACATTACTTTCTTTACATCAAAATAATCCTGCCAAAGATCACATTGGATTAAACATCTTTGGATTATATTAATATTATTTGTGACTACGTAAGTCTGCTTATTTATTCCTACACCTTTTGTGAAATATAGTACGTTATAATTAATAGAAAAATGTGGATCAAACCAATACAACAAAAATTAAAACTAAAAAAAAACTTAGAAAGCAGGGAGAGTGGTATTGAAAATTGTTACAATAACTTACATTATTCCAAACATAATTTTCTGCTGTCCATCGTTAACTGATACCTGATCTCGAGTTACTTCTTTATTTTTGTATACTTATTGTTATAGTAAAATGTTTCTACATTCCCTATTTAAATAAATATAATTTTTAGCCTTCAACAGCACGAAAGTTTTATGTTTATTTTATCGTGAACATTACCTAACAAAGGAGAATATGCATCAAAGATGCTAACACAACGAGGGACAGATATTATTCTACCATTCGTTTATGAAGCATTACGATGTAATTTTATCGGTTTAAAAGTTAAGGATTTGACGTAAAATGTGCTGTTCATTAATATTTTTCCATATTTGGAAATGTTATTTTTTACTTACGTTAACGGTTACATGCCACACATAAAACTAACTAACCGGTTTGCATGGTGTTTTAACAGCAGAAAAGTTTGTTGTGTTACTTAGAATCTGCGGTTTATCTTATCGGTTGACGTCTTGGGGGACGGAGGAAGAAATGATAATTTGTTAGTATCATTAACGGATAGCAACGGGCTAAAGTATGTAGGGAACAGATCATTGATGTTAAAACAAAGTAAACTGTACATGAACCTAACGACTTCGCTATTTAATTGTATTCTTTCAGTAGTAGGAACCATTTGCCGTTCCGAATGAGTCAAACAACGGAAACAGTTAGTGGTGTTCGATTTATGATGGGCGGTAATGAGACAGCGATAATGTTAGGTGGGAAGTATCGTATTTCAGAAAAAGAAGTGCGACGGAGGGGCTGAGCGTGTTTGCGGAAGGTCCGGTGTAATGCGCTTAGGTCGGCGCGCGCTCTCTTTGATGCGGCGCCCCGCGGCTCCACACACACTCCTCTCTCTCTCTCTTCCCACCCCCACCTTTTTTTGTTTTCTTTTACGGGCTGCTCCAACCTGTTGAATGCGGGGAAAGTAATATTCGCTGGGTATGGTCCTGGCTTAATTTCTTTCCGATAAAACACGCGGTTAGCGCTCACATCTGCTTTCACCTGTTCCACAATCGTACGCGATTTAGGACAATTCTGCCAAGGTTGCGAATCAGTAAGTTTAGGTATGGAGAAACGTTTCGGCTAACTCATAACATGTATACAGAAAAATGTTGGGTTTTATGAATTGCTATTTTAGTCAATGAGTAATGCACTATATTATTTACAGTGACTTGAAGACACATGTTTTTATATTTTAAAGCTGAACGAAATGTTTTGACGGATTTATTTTATTAATATCAGAGAACGAAGTATGTTTACTATTTTCTGTTTAAAGCTATGAGGATGTTTGCTTCGTTGTTTCGTCTTGAGAATTTTTTGTAAAGCTTCGTTGCTCTGAATAAACAGATCCAAGTCAAGTAAATAATATCTTATGAGAATCTAATAATATTTTAGACTTAGGTATTTAACATTGTTCATTTATCATGACATTCTGGTGAAAATAATATTTTAACATAGTGTAATTTTTTGTCACTAGATGCACTGTAATTATGAGCGGAGGGGAACAATAAACTTTAAGGTTTTGCTGTACTTTGTTTTCATATTTATTCATTAATTTAGCTGACATATTTCTGTGAGCATAAAATGTGAAGAGTCAGAAACAAGAACTAGATAAACAGCAAACGTTTCTGTTAGTGAGCAGATCGTGATTCACTATAACACGTTTACTACATCGAAATCGGAATTTCATGTATTAGATTTGTTTTTAAAAGGACTTAATGTGTATACGAATGGTAATTAGGCCTATAGCAGTGTGTTTGAACAGCACAGAATTAGATGTGCTGCATAATAAATGGTGCACAAGCGGAGTGTTTGATTTGAAGAACTAGAAATTTTTTTGGCCTTACACGTCGGTCAATATGATTGCCGAAATATTTGCAGATGCTCTGAAGTGGGGCCGAAGCGGCTGGGAGATGGCGGCGAACGACCAGCCAGATTCCGGGATACAGTCTGCCCGATTTTCGCTCTCCTCACAGCACAGAAAACCGCTGTGCAGTTAACTGAAACTGGTAACGTACTACTAGCATTGCCATTGGCGTTTTGAAAATTAACTAAAAACTATACCTACCATTACAGAATATGTTAACTGGAATTTACAAAACCAATATGACCGAATATTTCTCAAAAAATAAATAATTTTGTACCATATTCCTATCAGTTTATAATGTTGATAAACTGCTGATTAAAACAAAAACTAAACAAAAACAAAAAAATATAAAACAATGACAAGTGCAGCTTTGTAGCGTTGTTTCAGATGGAATACCCATAGTTTTTAACATCACTCCCTGAACTCGTTCTTGACTTAACCTCCTTTCCATCCTATTTTAACATAATTGTCTCAGCTTATCTATTGCATCCTGCATTCTCTGTCATATACTTCGCATTTCGTAATCTTTGCATTTTGTTCCAGTTCTTCCCCGTACGTTGCGCTCATAAAGTATTTACTAAAATGAAAACTATCGCTCTTTCTCTTCTTTATTGAAGACGTTTCCACTCGGCATTTTGTTCACCCGAGGTTGCTAGAATTTTTTCATTCTACACTTCAGCGGTGCACGTTAATAATAAAAAGCTTATTCAGTACTACTTTCCAAATATTTAAATTTATCCTTGCGTTTTTCTCCAAACGCTAAGCTTCTTTTCCAATATCCTCTTTCATCAAACGCTTCACTCTATACATTTAAATTTTTCTTTTATTTACAGATCAATCTCCGATACTAAAATGTTTCTTCTTTTGAAGTGAAGTCTTTTCGTGGTTTTAATGTTGATATGATCACTGCTACTGTCATTTTACTTCCTAAATAATGCAGTTATTTCGCTTGATTTTAAGTTTTGTATTTGGTCTATGTTTAGTCCGTAATTTCTGCTTCGTTTCATAGCTTTGGTTTTCTGTTTGTTTATATTATTGTCTAAGTTTCAGTAAAAATATTTTGTTCTCGCCGTTTTGAATTTAATTTTCTTGGTCACATGGAAATATTGTTAAAAAATTGTAGGATTTTAATTATTTATCCCTGAATAGTAATACATGGTCAAATTTCTGTTTTACTTCCTGGATTTTTTCCCATACATTTCACTAGAATATCGGCAGGGACAGAACACATCCTTTCCCCCTACAACTGAATTCACGCTTCTACTCATCTATCTGACTTCTTTTGAATTTATTCTTTACCTACTACTTAACATTACCACTTTCTCAATCAGTGAATGCTGTGGATGTATTATTATTTTCACTTAACATCTTTGTAATATTCAAATTATGTGTCTTGAGGTATGTTATTCTGCAAATAACCGGAAATATTTTTTACTGAAGCATTTGTACTATTTTTCTTAACGTCAAACCGACTCAGAATTTGGCACTATTAGGTTAGACAAATATTTTGCAATAATTCAGGAGTATTTCTTCCCTTGCAAGAGATCAAATATTCAAGAATCGTACCTGATATCGACAGTAATATGTAATACTTTTCAACGATTATTTAAATATAATTAAACTATTTAATATTGCGACATTTTGTATAATTCGAACACTGTATATACTTACTGAAGGCTCATCACTCTAATTACTGAATTTTTTTAGAAAAAATTCTTTCGCCAGTTAACGTTGGAACAGTTTTGCCAGAATATCCATGACAATGAAAGACAATAAGTTAGTTAAACAACTATTATAGAGGGTGATTCAGGAGGAATGGTAAATATTGAATGAGGTGGAAATATTAACAATATTGAGTAAATATATTCATGTAAACATGTGTCCGATTTCCTTTCGTGTTTGATATACAGGTGCTGGAATGTATGCATAAAATAAACTTCAGAAAATGATCAAGATCACACGAATAAGTTATTGAAGTACTTTATTCATGCGATAAACACACGCATATTTTACAAAGTTTGAATTAAATGTCCTAAACTCCCGCCATCGACTTAAATACACTTTGCAGCTCTTTTCATAACAGTTTGCGTATCTCTTCTGAGTACATCATGGAGTGCATTTAGCAGTGTTTACAATGTGAGGGAGTAATACGGCTCTGTTGTAAAATATGCGTGTGTTTTTCCATACATAAACTATTTCAATAGGTTATTTGTGTGGTCTTGATCATTTTCTGATGTTTATTTTATGCATAACATTCGAGCTTCTGTATCTCCAAAACGAATGAAAATCGGATAAATGATTACATGATCTGTTTGACTCAATATTGTTCATACTACCACCTCCTTCAATTTTTATCATTCCCCCTGAATCACTCTGTAGTTGAACAGACAATAATTACGTTATGTAGTATGAGCTAAATATGTTTCAAAATTTTTGTTTCTAACTGTGCTTGTTTGTGAAGGTGAGATTACATTTAGTCGCAACATTTGGCCTCGTGTACACCGCGGCTGCGTTTGGCCCAGCTTACCCCCGGAGCGACGGGTAAGGTTTTCCCGCCAATGCCGCACAATCGTACACGATAACACAGCAGCATTCTCTGCAAACAATAAAGATACTGTAGTTATTTGTAAGGGAATTTCATCTACTGATTGTTTCTTTTCTCACCATGTGCTTTAGGATCAAAGCAGAAAATTCAGCACATAAACTACTTGCTCCATTTGCAACACTCGTTAACTATTGGCTGCTTCTTACCATGTCTTAACGGACAAATGACCTACTTCTAGATGTATCTTATTGTGCTGTACAAGTTTCCGCTTAACCAGTCAGTGTTGACTACATACGACCGACGCCTATCCATCAACTGAGTGAATTTTAAATTTATTCGGATCTATTATTCTTAGCGCAACTAGCACTAGTGTGGTTTTCTTTCCAATTCTGTCCATATGTTTTAATATTTTTGGCAC
The DNA here is from genome assembly GCA_031002005.1 of Vandiemenella viatica. Classification (NCBI taxonomy): domain Eukaryota; kingdom Metazoa; phylum Arthropoda; class Insecta; order Orthoptera; family Morabidae; genus Vandiemenella; species Vandiemenella viatica. The sequence goes on from JARYHS010010131.1 coordinate 11,345, forward strand.
TACTTTTTCTTTGAGTGCGCTGATTTTTTACCCCAATATCAGTTGGACAATTCTGAGGCACAATTGATTGGTGTGAAATAGCGAGAGGTATTATCACTACTTTGGTCGAATGTGAAGGTGTTGAAGATTGATTGCGTACACCTTTTACCATGAATTTCTTCGGTAGTTATGAACTGTCTGCAGGAAATGAAACTAAGACAATTGAAAAGCTGGATGATGTCAAACAATTAAGATGAATGTTCGATAATCTCATTCCTCTATTGACACTGTGATTTAAGATAAAATTGAGACAGTACATTCTCTTCAATCTTCACATTCATTTGGCAGTAGCAACGTTTTATTTGTTGCTGGTGACTTTACAGTGATATCTGAAAAGTTGTTACATTGAAGCAAGGTTCAAAATACCTAATTTTTCAGTATTGTAATACGGAACAAGATAATTACGGCTCTGGTTATATTTGAGCGTTTTCCCAAGTTACTAAAATTCTTTAACCTCTTGGTAATAGTTCAGCTAATTTATTTATCGATTAACTCCAATTAAATTTACTGCCTAAATAGAACACAAAGATTACAATAAAAATGATTAGTGATAAAGCCTTCATTAAATCAGCATATATTTTGATGGTACATTGCAAAACTACCTACAGATGGTGTCTTAGAAATTTTATGTTTGATCCACAAGTCATTCCTGGTTTTTGTCGATAAACGAAGACTGTCTTGGCACCTGATGAACAAAACAGGACCGCTATAAAAATATATATATATATATACATATTGTTTTGAGCAATAATATACGACAAGGACTGCTCAAAAATTTTATAAAACTTCAGATGTAAACATTCAAAATTAGAAACAAATTACTAACAATGTTGTAACAGACAACAAAATATTTTCAGTATGATCAAAATTATTTCTTTTCCGCTAAAGTCATTTGTCCTAGTTGAAATCTAAATATCTTTTGAATTCAATAGATTCAAAATAAATTTGAATCTGTGAAATAGTTGGAAAAATTTCTCTTGGATTATTAGACGAGTTGTTTCAAAAAAAGTAATAACTGACAAATTATTTATTGTTTTTAATACAGACTAATTGTAGTTAAAACTACCTTTTCTCGGTAATTTGCGGAGTTTACAAGGTAAAAGTATTCTCTAGATGGCTTATTTAAACTTACTCTGTTTGAAAATACACAAAAAAATAAAAATGTTAGCTAACTTCGGTTATTATTCTAGAAATACTAACATACTGTCCTATGTGAGTCTAAATTTACAGAATGTTAATTGTGCTGATTGTGGACGAATCGCTCTTAATAATGGACTTACCAATTTACTGTCTCCCAATACAGTGATCAGAATGAAATTACTCTTTTGGCCTAGACTTAGAGTATTTATACCTTTAGCTTAGAGTTTAAACAGTAAATTTTAGTGAAAATGTGGACATAAGAAGTCACATTCATAATGATACTTGTAGTTAAGACAAAATATGTTATTTATGAGTCTAGTAACATTATGCCAGTAATTTGGATTACAATATAGGATAAATGTGTGGATAATGTAATTAACTAAGAAATTAGGACTTCATTTCTCGTCAATTTCCGAAGACCCCCAACTACTATTACATTTATGATTATTATGAAAATTTATTCTCATTATGAATCAAGAAGAAACCAGAGTGTAACTTTAAGAGTTTACTAGAACACACTATTAATATACTCAGACCAAGAATTCAATGTAAAACGTCATTAACATACTATGGGGACAGCCTACAGACTTTCAGAAACAACCACTCTGACTCAAACATACTGAAACAATAGCACACCTGGAGGTAAAAAAATAGTCCTTATGGTTTCAACGATTTCAAAAATTTGATGACCTTTTAAAATTCCGAGATGAAATTATTTTTAACAAATTCTGAATTTATCCATACCACTGGTATGCAGTAAGTGCTGGACGTTATAATATTTAATTATGTAAAGATTTGGTAACAATTTCACTGATTAATCTACAAAAACGATTTCACAATATTAATTCCTAATCAATACCTTTGAATAATTCTTGAAAAAGAAAAAAATACTCTGCCTTAGGAAGGAAAAGTTAGTAGTCGCTCAGTATCGCAAATAAAAAGCAAATTCCTAGGAATCACATAACAGCTATAACTCTAGTAAACTGTATTGTATCTTGTCTCACTTTGTTAAACAGGATATAAGACAAACAAAAACGGTACCTTGAATTTTTTTCAGTGTTATTTATTATATGGTTCCGAAAAGAGCACCTAATTACATCTAATCGTACATTTAAGTACAAAATAATGCTTCTGTTCGTACGTCAAGTTGGTTCATTCAAAAATACCATTACCGAATTTCTTCCTGTTCCCTGACCCCAATCTGTATCTGTTTCTAATGACATCGACATTGACCAGGGGTAAACCCGTAGTAAAAAAATGTATTTGTTCACTGCATAAAGAAAGTTCATTTTTCCATTTCTGGAACTGAGATTATTTTCTGTGTCCATGCAAATAATTGATCACCTTTGCTTCCAGTTATTCACTGGAGTTACTTTTAAACTTTAAAATTTTATTTTTTTATCATCAGTTTTTGAATTAAGATCCTCTTTAAGATAATGTATAAATTTTCAAATTCACGTTCTGTAACTCTTACTGTATGGTTTACTCTTAGAGAAGTAATCGGACTAAAATTATAAACTGACGTGTAATGTGATTATCTGAATATATTATTGCCAGGATTGAGATTATTTAGGTCCGCTTATGACAATAACGATTAGACACTAAATGGTAGCTCTAACATTAATCTACAAATGGTTTGCCTCTGTTTCAACAACTTTGTTTACCAAAGATATTTATTTATATCATAGGGCCTAAGGCGTTATTATTAATAAAGAGAATACTATATTATTGCACAAGTACAACAAACTACGTCAGCAATCATCCCTGGTACTTAGAAACTTGATTGATAGGTCTGGCTGTCATGAGAGACGATCCATACACAGAATAATTAGTTGAAACCATATAAACTTTACAGCTTCAAAGAAGCTTGACGAATTTAATGAAACTGCAAATAAAATGATGCTATAATCGTTAAGCTACAATCGGTAGTAAATATTTTACTTGAATTTTTCATTTCCTCTCGAGAGAGGCAATTTTTTAAGTTGTATCTGAAACAAAATCACAGTTAAAACTTTGAAAGATGCTACTGATAAACAATATCTTCAGGCCAAATAGATGCTTCCAATAACGCTGACAATCGGATTGTCCTTGCCCGAATTAGAAAATTTATAATTTGTCATATTGTTATGAAACATTAGAATTTATCGATACACATGAATGAAATTTGTGAACCATTTATTTTTATGATTTGTATATACTTATCAAAATGTATCTTCAAAAAAGAAATAATTATTTAAAATTGAAATAAATTTCACCGACCTCATTGAAAATCCCACGAAAACCAAAATTTTAATGATGAGAAGGGAAAGCTGATTTTTCAGCTTTCTCTCCTGTCCCTCCCCTCTCCCCCCCCCCCACCAAAAAAAACATTAACACTTCCAATGCGCCTTTTAAAGATTTATGCAATCGTAACATAACGATCACATTTATTGGAGGATATGGGTGGGTTAGATTGGCTGAAGACCGTATACCAGGCTGCCTTCCTGGCTTCTGCTGGAGATAATGAAAAGAAACTACTAAATTATGAATTAAATCATCAGTACAGTAACTAAGTTGAATACTTCTCGTGATTCGGTGAGAATAGCAGAGACGATAAAAGTAAATAATAATTATTTACCGTCTGTCCCTGCCCACATATCTTCAGTGTACGAGATGTACTATATCAGATAAAAAGAAACTCATAAAATCAAAAACTTCTGTAATGAAATTTATTCAGGAGGATGTACACTGCCAATCATCTTTCGATATGTTCGGTTTCCATTTGTTTTTCATTAAAACAACTAGAAAATTGTTATAAATAATTATTTTTGATATTTATTTATTGACAGTTTTCGTAGATTTAACGTAAAAAAAAGCTGTTATCTCTATCACCTGCGATGAAATGATCAGATTTTTTTTAAATACATGACAAAAACTAATATAGGTATATATTTTTTACAATTGCAGTTTTTCTGGTTTTTGAACAATTTGAAACGGAGATCATTTCGCCAGGTATTTTAGGATATTTGACTTTATTTATTTATTCCACATGTTCTGACCAATTACTCAGTACAGTAGTTATCCAATTAAAGCAGGTGGTTTGAGTTTCGTGAATAAAATGATATCCTCTTAAAATGTGCACGAAATTCAAAGGCTGAGAAATAATCAAAATTTTATTTTGAACTAAGCAAGCTTGTAGTTATTTTTTGGCCTAATAAATTTTCAGGTCATTACTGTGGCTTGAGCCACACAAAAGTTGCAATATTGTTTGTTTATTGAACGCTTAAATGAATACAACGCTACTTATCCTCAATAGAAGTAATCTGTCTGCAGGTAATTCATATCAAATGCATTGAAAAGATACTGTATGTCTATATATGGATCCAGGGAATCCAGAAGTGATGTGAATGGCTGCACCCTGCAACCACCACCATTAAATACAATTTCTGAGTGCTTGAATATTATGCCAAACTTTAGCATCAACTGTAATGTAACGTTTTACAAAAGTTGTTGTTTGCCTTATTTTATTTCGTATGAACGGGAAATAAGAGCAGACCATAAACCAAAGCCTTTTTATTTTGTCTGTGAGAGTAAAACACCATTCGTTTACACTCAACCAAATCATCACGTGGGCTGTTCCAATCCTGGAATCATTCGAAGATGCCGAATGGTTCACAATAAATACTGGCTTGGAATAAGTTCCTAATAAATTATAGATTACACGATTTCCACAAAATGTTATTCATTATTTGAAATTTTCTCCGTAAGTACAGGTATTAATAAAAGTGGCTGCTGTCTGAGTGTCATTTTTTTAGGTAAGTGGTTTTATATGAAACTTTTCGATAAACGTTTCTTCTTTTACAGTTCAAAGTCAACGGCTGAGTCTCTCTAACACATGCCTCTCCAACTTCTATTCTTCCTCTTCCACTGCTGCCAAAATCACAGTTCCTTACACTCTCTTGATGAATATGTCTCTTGGTCATCTGTGATGCCTATCACCTTCCAGTTTCATATGACCATTTCTCGGCACTCTTTCTTTACTGGTCCCAATCAACGATAGAGACTTGAAATGTCTATCCTGTCTCATTTACTGCTGTTATCACTCCTACTCCCCTCCATGGTCCCGATCCTAAGTAACATTATTATTAATAACAAAAGAGACCAATTGAAAAATAAGTAACTTGGTAAATTTTCATACTTCATTTATTATATTAGTTTCATGAAGTTCTTTACAGTTTGTATGATTTGCTGAAATAATACAGCACATTATATACGATTCTAGAGTAGCAGCAACCGAATGTTTCTGAGACTTAACGATTCTTTCAAGATTAAATAATACTCTCCAATCTGCGTCCATTTCGAAAACGTTGATTGTGAATCCTTGAGATTCGATAGAACTGATACCAGCAGAGTGAACGGTCCACCAGACTGTATCAGCAGGGATTCTGGAAATCAAAATAAGAAACAGAAATATAATGTGTATTATCTCACTACATACTAAACTACCTTCCAATCCAAACAGTGATGATACAAACCCGTTGACATAAATAATAGCCGGGAAAAATAATGCAAAACGTTACATTAGTACAGATCTAAGAAATCGAGTTTTTCTATTCATTTTTTTTTTCTCAGATTAACCTACAACCAGATTCTCTGATTTTCCTATTATGTTTTAGAATGATTGAAAATGCATAGTTTAATTTGAAATTCTTTTATCTGAGAAGAGATATTGTATGTACAATAGTCTGTTAATCGTTATTGAAGATATCAGTGATACCTCAACCTAAGAGGTATCAGATAAAATATGTCAAATAAATGACAAACTTCCTTTTTCTCATCATTGTAGCAGTTTGGTGATTGAATAATGTAGGTTCAACATGGAATTCATATTAGTTACTTTTCAGATTATAATATAAACATGTTATTATGATGCCTTCTACATATTATGGTTGAATAAAATAAATGAACATATCTACATCTGGATTCAGCAAATTTCTTTTTAACTACGTTTATTTTCTCCTTTCAAAATAAACTAGATTATTTGTGAAGAAGTATAATTATACCTAATCCTATGCGAACTAGTACATATTTGCGGTAGCTCCGTAGACAGCATTATACTTCATGATATTGTGGCACTACTGTATACGGACCCAAATACAATAAACAATTCGTTTAGATGACAAATATTACTCATGAATTTCTCATTGCTAATTCAGTGTAATACAGTATCTTGATTGGTAAGCTGTGATATGTAATATATCTACGCAGATAAAAACATAAACAAATTAAAATGTAGACTAAAGAAGACTCCCATAAGGGGGGGGGGGGCTCTCTCTACGAAATGTCGAAATAAATTTTAACAATTTCTCATAATATTAAACTAGTAATAAACATGCTATAAAGCAAATAATCAATTTTGAACAAAACCATTGAGATTAACCTTTGAGTCAGTGTGATATTATTTGCGATCCTGTTTTGCTGAATAATTGGCGTTATTTTCCGGAAACAAAATATTGAATTCCTTACCCTTTTTAGTACCCAGACCATGAGAACGTTGAATGAAATACTTAATTAAGTGTTTATCGTGGAAGTTTTTAAAACGAGTTTTAATAAAAAAAATTAATCTGATATAATAATTTTATGGACTTTACCCCCGTTGTTCAATGTACTAACACCATAGTTTGAAACAAACAAAACTAGTCTTAGGGATGTTCTGCTCAAAAACATTTTTAATACTTTTTGTTTGAAATCTCAGATGACTCATATATTTGAAAGAATTTCCATAGTTACATGAAAGAAAATTTGACGTTTACTACCCACACAGCTGCTTTTAAGGGGAAAAATGTAATGAAAGAGAAAATGCGACTAAAGCTTATATTTTGTAGTTGTGCTGCGTTACCTGGAAACACTGGTTAACAGAAACTAGTTTCGTATTCGTGTTACATGTTAAATGCGTATACAAGCGCAGATTGAATGTCATTAGTCACACTTTACTCCCATTTTGACAGTATTTTCGAAAACGTGTACGAAGCTACCAGCATAAGATACGAAGTGCAATATACATTTAAGTATTTCAGATACCATGGTGTTTCATACAAGAAATATCTTGAGATATTAGTTTTGGCTCAGAAACTGCCATGATACAAAACTAACAGAAAAATGTAACTTGTAGTGAATTAGTGTTCTTCTACAGTATTTCGACACCGTATCGTAATCTCACTCGTGTGTTTCACACTCTTTAGAAGTAGGTGATCTGCAAGTGAATAATTATAAATCAATATAAGTGTCCAGTAACTGTTATTTATTGATCTAATTCTGGTATAAAATTAATACTGTTGTATAATTTCTGTCGTTTAATGGTTATCCGAAAATCACATTCAGTAGATCATTTAGACTTTTTATTAAATTAGTAATTTATTTCATAATCCAAAATTTACTTCTTCATTGCAATTGTGTCTTATGAGACGAGACGGTAATTTTCTTTTTAACAGGGAAATGTGCTAAACAGAATTTTGAGAAATAATTTTCTTCGGGGCAAAAATCTCTGTTGCTCTCCATAGACTACCAATAACTAAGAGAGCACTAACCACGACAGAGGAGAAATTGCGCGGCAAATAGAAACCATGTCACCGGATTGCAAGACAACATGATTTTTCTTTTATGAGGAAGAATGTGTTTTTGTCAATTAGAATCAGTTACATTAATTCTCAATCAGTATCACTAGTATCACTGTGCACTCTTGTCTCAGTGTACCAGGTCCCACTATGTTTTTGAGCACTTCAAGGAATCATTTTATTATTATTGTTGTTATTATTATTGATATGGTGTGAGTAATCCCTAAATGTGATTTTTTTTCTGTAAAGTGTCCCTAAAAGTTGTGTGCACGTATACATGTGAATAGCAGTGCGCATGCGCAGGTCAGAGAGCCGAGCATGCGCCTGCTTGCTGGCTTACTTACAATAGAGCACTCGCTTCACAATCTAAAGAGATAACTCTATCATAAAACAAAAAACTAATTGCTGTTATATCCAAATAGTTGCTGGTCTCTGTAAAGATCGTATTTGTGTATATACTATGCACACACCAGTTAAAATTTAAAGATGGTATCCATTAAAGTATTTATCAACAAACACAATTCGAAATGTTTTGGATAATTTTCACAACCGAGATCACAGCATGTATTTAGCTTCAGTAGCGTGAATAATAAATTGAACGAGAATGTATGATTGAATTGAGTTATAATATATGAAACATATGTGTACTCTAGTTATATTTAAACGTTCCTAGACGTTACTAATGTAGAAATATAAAAATACTTTTAATTAGTAAAGACGACAGAAGATGTACGATTTAATCTTTTACAAGGCAAAATATAAAGCTGCTACATTCACTTAGGCATTGAAATCAATTTCCATTCATCTGTTTTATTTGATTATATAATGATTGATATTAACAATAGATGTGGTCAAAAATGTTAACATCTGGAACATTTTGGTTTAAAGTAATGACGTAGTTAAGAAAAGTAATTTCGATAAACCTATTTCTCACAATTGCAGATGAATAAGTGGTACAGTATTAACGTCACTATCTTTTTGTATGTAGGCTACATTATCTTACAAGCAGTAATAAGCATTAACTGAATAAAAATATATTTTTGTTGATGTTATTAGTTACTACATAAATAAATTTACTGCTTAACAGGAAAATCTCTTACTACAGACTTGAAAGAGAACTAGTTCCATAGTTCAAATGTGAGCACTAAACGAGTTCTGCTTAGGTAGCGCTGCAGAAAAACCGGACCCACAACTTGTGGCTGGAGCTTGCTGACCACAAGACGTTTCGAACGGTCCACTTCAGAATACTTTATACCATTTCCTTTGTGCATATGAACCGTGAAGAAAAATCACGCAGACCCAAACTTAATGTTTACATATGCAAAAGAGGAATCGTTTTATTGTAAGAACAACAATAAAATTTCAATCGGAACAATAAAAACTACTTATAACTCAGTTGATAAATTTATAGAAATTAATAGAACTGATATAAATTAATAGAATAACGACGTTACTAGGCTTCTACAGAAATAATCACTATGCTTAAAATATGAAAACGATAGTATATCGTAATTACACATATTATTTCGAACGTACAAACCATACGATCCTCAACAAACCAATAATCAAAAATGGTATACAAATGTGGTAAGTTATTCTAATTATTGTATGCTGTTTGCCTAAATTGCTCCGTTTACTTGGCAACTGTGAACTCAGTGGACATATCTACGATAAACTAGTGAATATCAAACTAAGAGCTGAGTTTATTAATCTTTTTTTTATGTTCTATTATATCATATTGGTTTGAGAAGCGTAAAAGGCTAGGGAGTATACAGCTTAACGGTTAAGTCCCCCATGCAGAGCAGAAGCAAGTAACGCGGTGGTGGAGTTGGTTCCAAGAAAAGATTGCCTCCCTCCCCGAGCCGTGAGGCCGGATCAATACATCCCCCGGCTGCAGATTGAGGCAAGACGCCCGCGTCCCTCCTTCGGCGGCCGGGGGAGGGAGTGACGTGGCACCGTATCGATCGAAGACACTGTGCTGCAGCGGCGGCCATCTTGCCATCTCCCCGACTCCGTTCGCCAATTAAGGAACTGAGGCTTCATTCTGGGCGACTACACGGATCGAGCAAGACGGCACACCGAGCAGATAGCAGCCCGCATCTACAGACAATACGCAGAGGCTTACCTGCGGGATGCACGCGCTCACTCGGGATCGAGACGGCGAGGAAGCTGCGGTGAGACAGCAATTCTTGGGAGGAAGACGAAAGAAGCGGCGAATAGCATTCTCAGGTGGCTGGCGTCTCCGTCGGCAGCCGCCGCTCGACGAAGCTTTTTACATTTTTCAGCCGGCGCTTCGCCCAGCCGGCCGTCCGCCCCTCACACCCCCGCTGGCCCACCCCCGCCCTGCGCAAAAAAGGGGGTGGAAAAACGGAGGGCGCGTTCGGCGACTCCGGTGCACTCCGACGCCCGACTGGGCGCGGTAGCGGGCGTAAAAACGGCGCCACCGATACCTTCAATGCGCAAGTTTTTCGCGTCTTTTTCGTTTTTTCCGTTTTTCGGCAGCCTGCCATCGCGGACCTGCGGGTCCTGGAGGGGGCCGCCACGGCTAAAAAGGGGAATTTTTAGCCGGCGTGGGGGGTGGAGAGGGGGATTTTTAGAGCAGCGTGTGACGCAGTCACCCCCACCCCGCCAGCCGAGGCGCCGGCGACGCCCACCCTCCCGGCAGCGCGGCCAATGGCGAGCGGCGTTACGTCGCGTCTAGGCACAATCCACCCCTTCGCTGGTCTCTTACGACGGCAGCGTGAAAAAGGGCACCGCGTGTGAAAGAAGACCCTGCGGCGTGAGAAAGAAAGAAGCCTATTTTCTTAAACTGCACAAAAAAGTGACGTCCACCCCTACGAAGTTGTGGGGGGAGTCGGCGCTACTCCAAGGACATAATGTAGTGCTAAAACTTGATTTACAGCGAAACGTGAGTGTGGTTTGGGTCCCGGTGGGATGGGTACCAGCTTTGTGTTGCGGATCTTGCTAATGACGGCCAAGTGCAGCGTGGGCAAAACCGTGCGAACCAGCAGGCTTCTACACCACAGCCACATGCACGTAGTAATCACACAGACCTAGCTGAATCAATAGCTAACGACGCTTGTAGCGTGCATCCTAATTTTATCGATCACCGAACTAAGCTCTGTACTAGGCTCAGTACTAAGTGCTGTACTATTTTGTTGTTTAGAATCAGTGATTTGAATTCCAGATATAACCTGTAGACTGCACGCCACGTTGACCTACTTTCATAGTCGACCAGCTGATCCTCAGAGTCTGTCCAATCCTCTTTAGGATTATGTTGAGCATCTCTTTACCAGCCACCTAATTCTCTAGAAAATGTTATTACACTGTGCTTAACACTGAAGGAACACATTAACCAAAAGTTTCAGTTATAAATGTGTAATTATTGCAATAGACCAATTATTCCTGGAAAATAAGCCTAACAATATATTTTCTCATATTGTCCTTCTAGTATTATACTTCTTTGCATGCAGGGTTATGAAAGAGATACATTTCTTATAGTATATGGCTATTTTAAATGCGTTAAAAGTATTGTCTTATTAATCCGAATTTTTTAAAATAAATTTATTTCAAATGTTTTAAATATTTGTAAATCATATTAATATCATGGTTTCAGTTCTCCTAGTAAATTTCTACGTAAATGTAAACTGAAGAAATCGGTTTTAAGAGTAGAATTTTCTATTTTATTAATACTTCCCAAATGTTAAACTTGACATCATTTTATGGTCCATTCTATTTAACTGCTAGTAAGCACGTGATAAGATGTTTACTGTCCGCATAATTGGAACCACTCTTCCTGATACCCACATAACACACGTTTTAATACAGATCATTTCAGCTTTTCATTTATTTTTTTCATTTGACAGGAATGCTTTTAAGGAAAATTATTTTTTCTAAACAGATTATAAATCTTTTGTTGCAAGATGAAAATTTAATAATAACTTAATTTGTTCTTGTTCAGTAGATTCTAGAATGCATCAGTCTTTCCCACATATAATTTGAAAAATTAATCATAGCTTCTATCACCTAAAAATAAATGAAGTCACAATTTCGGTTAAATCATATATAGAAAAAAAAGTATTAATTACCCACAATATAGTGTTAGTATAAATTAATTTAGCACTAGGAAATTTAATTTAAAAGAAAATTTAATGAAGAAAGATGTTTAATTCAAGTGCTGTCTTGCATAACCTTAAAGATTGAACGTTATTTCATCTTGTAGGTTCTTTAAAGCAGCGGTTCAAAACTTTTGGCCACGGAACCCTAACTGATCATACATTTTTGGCGGATCCCCATTCTTATAAGCGTAAGCTGAAAACCAATTCTCACATTGGCAAGTCGTCACAAACGGAAGCAGAACCATGATATCCTACTCACGGTGCGGTTATGACTCTTTTCAACGAACATTTTATTTAATTTTCGGAAGGAACACGGAACTCTTGTGACCCTTCCACGGAACCCTGGGGTTCCGTGGGCCACCATTTGGGAACCACTGCTTTAAAGGATCTTACTTTCTGATATCCGACAAGTTAACTCTTGTCGTTATTTCGCACTCAGCGTATGCAGTGAATTTAACATAGGACGAAAGGGAAGTTCCTAGTCGCGGAGTTAATATTCGCCTGATGTTCGTCTGAAAGCGTGTTTCCCACAGGCCAAGAAGTATAATTGAACTAAGCAGAAGGAAGCAGAGAGCGTTGCTGGGGATAAATGCGATTTGCCTGCGCTCTGTTTCATTCTTATCCCTCTCCAATTAACCACCCCTCGCGTCCTCCCTAGCGCTTGCTTCTAAATAAGCGTGAAGTAAAATATGTGCGGAACTTCTCAAGTCGGCGATAGACAGCACCCGGCCAACGCTTTACCCTGTCCTGCGAACGACCCTTCCGACATCCATTTCACTAAAGATTATCCCTTTCCCTGCGCAAGATAAATTACACGAGGAAAACTCTAAACACAAGTTGGAGGTTTTTTCACCCCTTCCATCCTCCAAGTCCGCAGCTGGCGGTAATTGCGAGTTGGCTCGAAAATTTGGCGCGCGCCAAGTTGCCGTGACCGCCAGTTCCCACAGGAGCGATACGTCCGTCACGCGCACGCGCCACGGCTGCGCACGCGCAGTGCGCGACTTCAAAGTTTTTGCGCGCCACAGTTTAGAGCTAGCGTGCGCAGTAGCTAGTGCGCAGATAGAGAGCGAAGCCGTCGGAGGGGTTTACAAAGCAAAGTTTCTCTTAGCAGAATTACTTCAGAGACGTTAGCGGGACAAATTTCTTCGTCGGAAAAAACACGCGGGGCGATATAAGCCGCGGCGTTGCCCGCTCTCTCCCGGCTTCAGCCTTCTGCTTCAGCGGCGTTTCCCCTCTTCCTCCTTTCATTGTCTCTTAACGACTGCGTCTCCTCTTTCGTCGACGATCTTAGATCCCGCTCAGTTTGCTGCGATCAATACTTCCGGGGATCGGAGACGGTGCAGCATCATACGTCGAGCGTTGCCCCCAGCATTTGTAAACTACGCTCACACTTTGGTCATTACAAATCTTCGCTTTTCTGTACAGTGTATCCGCTAACTAATGGAAAATCCTAAGTATCACGATTTCCAAGGTTTCTTTGCACTCCACGTGATCAACGTGCACATCTGAGAGGTCTAAAATCCTCATATCGGAAGACAAGACCGATTCCAGAAACAATTCAAAATTAATCTGTTGACTGGAATGACTGCAAGACACGCCAAATTATTTATTTTTTACAAAATGAATTACCATGCCTATTAGAGGACGTGCCTCTAGCAACAAAGTAAACGTGTTACTGTAAAGTGATGGATGTCCACCAACCAACTACACTTCACTAGTGCGGCAACATTTGGACCACGCTTATCCACAAGTACGCATATATC
>JARYHS010010132.1:0-13001 GCA_031002005.1 Vandiemenella viatica
TAGCCATCATCTTTTATCTATTCTTCTAAGATTTCAATACCATGCTAACCTATCTGTTCTCATCTGTGTAAGATGTCTTCCATTATCTTCATTCTATCTCTTATGGTTACATTAGGTGCGTGATCCAAAAGTGACCCTTCACAACTTCTAGCATCCATGTCTAAGCACTGCAGTTAACGTTCTATCTCTTACTGATACATCACGTCTCCAGCCAAAATTCATTATATTGTCTTTTGTGTATTTATTGCTATCTTTTCTCTCAATTCTATACTGTTCATTCATTGCAAAGCCTTTCGTCACCGATTAATTCGATAATCTATCTATTTTTCGCAAGCGAGAAAAATTTCATCTGAATTTCATAATAGTTAATTACAAATTCGTATGGGGTTCCTTTCTGCCTTCGCCATTGGATAATCCATCTTTACAAACTAGTGAAAAAAAATAAAAATAAATAAAACGCTAGTCATATCTTTATCAAATAGTGTGCTGGACATGAAATTAATACGTTTTACCCTTCTGCATACTTGTTAAACAAAAGAAGTTCAAATTTGTACTCAGTGTAATTAGTTTGATGCCCTAAAGAATTTTACGATAATTCCCTTTAATGATTACCTCTGAATTATATAGACCACATTCGAATAACTACGATTTTTAGTAAATTAGTAGAAAGAATCAATTACTGAGTCGTTCCGTCGCATAAATTACAACCTGAAGATTGGCAGGAAGAAGCTGCCCACTTTGAAAAGACCGATTTTATGTTACATAAGACCGAAGTTTTCTCGGCGTTGAGAATTAATATAATGTTCTCCGGTACCTAGCCAACTGATCAAGGTGTTTGCACACGATATTTCGGCGATCAAAACTCTATCGCCATCTACTGGTGTTTTTATGTCGTTCGCTGTTCGAGTGTCAGAAATAACAATTTCCTATTTTAAATTTTTACCTGATATTAAAGATAAAATGTAAGAGATTTGCGGATTCGTTGATGGCACGCACAGAAATGTTTTATTTCCTTTGGCTTTAATTTTAATTTCTGCGAATTGATCCCAATGTCATCGATTGTTACTGGGTCTAAGATTAACTCCACAAATAGTCTCAAAAATCGCGGGTCCCGAAATAATTAGCAACTGTTGAGAGAAATGTATATGAGATTCGTTCCATAAATTTTTGAAACCACGCTATACAGGGTGTTTCTAAATGAATATCAGGGTTTTAACGCTTTGTAGTATTTATTATGTCAAACGTAAAATTATAATTAATGCATGAAATGAAAGAGCAACTCAAACAGTTATACCTACAAGCTTACAAGTGTTCAATGTGAGCACCTCTCGTCACACGGCACACATCAAGTCGATAGCCCATTTCTTCCCAAACGTTGATTAGTGTTTGTGGTGTAATTGTTGCAACAGCTGCCTGCCTCAATCCTGTTTCTTAAGTAGGGTACGTCACCTGGTAGTGGAAGCACATACACACGATCCTTTATGAACCATAGAGGTTGAAATCACATGGCGTCAGATCGGGAAGAGCGTGGAGGCCATGCGAAACAAGCTCTGTCTTTGGGCCCTTTGCGGCAAATCCAGCGGTCTGGTACACTGACGTTACGCCAGTGATGTGATGCACCATCTTGCTGCCAAATGAAGTCATCTGGCTCGTCTTCTACCAATTGGGGAAATTGCCATAGTTGTAGAGCATCAGGGTAGGAATTAGCAGTTACCGTTGTTACAACCAAAGAAAAAAGGCCCATAAACTTTCCTCCGAGATATGGCACAAAAAATATTCAGTTTAGGGGAGTCTCATTGCAATTGTACCATCTCGTGAGGATTTTCTGAGCCCCAGATGCGAAAATTGTGAGTGTTCACACATGTCCACTGAGGTGTAATGTCGATTCATCACTGAAAACAACATGATTCAGAAACTCTTCATCGTCGTGCAACAACATTTCATGTGCAAAGTTAGCACGTAAACCATATTCTATAGGCTTTAGAGCCCGCAACAACTGCAAACGATTAGAACGTAGTTGTAAGCGTTTTCCGTAAAACTTTCCAACCAGTCGTCACCGGAACTGCATTTTTCACGACTAGCCTTCCGGATTGATTTCTTCGAGCTACGCGTGAAAGACTCTCTCACTCGCTCATCACACTATTCTCTAAACCTTGGTTGTCCCTACTCTTCCCTTTGCAAAGGCAGCCGGTATTTTCAAAACTGATGATACCATCTACGGATGTTATTATCACTTGGGGAATCACCTCTGAACTTAATCCAGAAACGCACGTTGCACAGTAACTACAGATTCGGTCGTTGCAAACTGCAGAACACAAAAAGCTGTCTGTTCACTAGTCGCCATTTTTGCTACTAGTGCTTTCTAACAGATGACGGAGGAAAACCTTGCGTGCACATGCACACAGGTACTACCATGCTCATATTAATCCGAACGACCTGAATTGCACATCGCTACATTTCATCCTGGGACTTATTCAACCCATTATACACATCTACCAAGACAGTACTATACCCGGTAGGTGGTACATTCATGTTAATATCCAAAATTGAGACTCACCCACCTCACAAAAAAACGTGACATATTTTAACATATTCGTTATAGAAACGAAAATATGGATTGTATTTCGTTAATAAAAGAGTTGTGCAGACATTGAAAGCACTTCATTTAAGTTTTTTTTTAAACATTCAAGAGAAATTACGTGTCCATACAGAACATTAAAAGTTAACATTTTCAAACAAAAAGTTAATTTTGAAGAAACGCTAGCGTCAAAAGAAAGGAAGACGTTATACCGATCATCTTTCACTTAAAATAACTGACTATTAATGATAAATCAATATTTGCGATGTAAAGATAGTTTTAGGTGAGTGCGTTGACAAATAATTGCAGATTTTTGAAGTTAGTTAATTTTGCGGTGTGCTATGAAGACGTTCTTCCCTTACTACCCACATTTAAAATTATTTTAGAAACATACGGAAAAAATTATAACTAAATGACTTGTCGGTGACATGAGATGTCGTCAACGCATTCTGAGTTGACAGTATTTTAGCGTAAAAAAAAAACTAGTTTTCACCTACCATTAACAACGAAAGCTGCTTAAGGCGAAATGAACACTCTTTTCAAAACAAAAACAAAACATGATGAGGGGTCAATAGTTGAAGGCACAATTTCACAAATTGTTGTCACCTTTGTGGTTTTAGTGGTGTTTCATAAACAGGCAAAGAACAAAAATCTAATACGCCTTTTTAGCTATAGCAATATTCTGTGGGTGGTGCTGTTAAAACTCAAACGACAGGTGAAACGTTGGTTTGATGTTCTTACCGAAAACGTTATTGGTAAGTATCCAAGGACGTGGATTTAAAACATTTGGTAATTAACGAACTGCTGCGATTGCTAGCGGACACGTTTGAAATCACTAGTTTATTTCGCGATTTATACGCTTGTTGCTACTTGAAGTTATTATAGTAGGCCAACTTTTCACTCCATTCTGATGTTAATACTATGGTGAACTCTTCCGACAGTAGTCCGCAAAGAACCTGCACTGATTTGAGGGGTGAGTTTGTTACCAGTCAACTGGTAACCCAGTATACAACCAGAAGTTTAACAAGTGCGAAAATTTTAGAAGCTGATACTAATCAATAATGAATGACAATGAACGATTGTTTCAATATTTTGTAACTGTTGTTTATGAGGACATATAGTTTCGAGGAATACACAGGAAACTGGGAACAAGGAAACGTAATGCTGGCCAATATGTGTATAACAGTAGTTGACCCCTCTGCTGCGGTCTTGGTAGGACTCATCCGCTGCTACTGTAGGCATCGCGGGTGCCGACCCGGAAGAATGGTGGTTAGCGCTCGGGTAGTTCCTGGAGTAGACGGTTCGATTCCAGCCTCGGACATAAGTGATTTTCATGAACTGTTACGTTCTTCTTGTGTTTAATGTACTGTGGATCACTAAAATCACAACATACACCAACTGAGAAGCTAAAATAATGGAGAGGCTGCACGTATCGATAAACTTACACAAATGCTTTCTTGGTTTATTTTTTACCAATTCAGTCTTTAAATGAATGTTATATTTTTTTAAATGTCACGGAAAAGATTATTTACCAAGGATTGTAAAGGAATCCGGCCACGGTATTCAAGTATGAACTAGTACACTGTTAGCCTGAAATTATTTCGTTAATCCTCTGAAATCCAAAACATCGATTTTGTTGACCGTGACATACACAAAATTACTGACAAATATACTTGAAAGTGGACATCCAAAATGTCAGTGCCAACAGAACTGGTAAAAATTTCAATGATTTCATGAAAAGAAGTACAGCTTCCAAGGCTTACTTTTAACTTAGATAGAAAGGCAAGCCAAAGTTTCGATACGATAAAACTAGTTTTCGTAGCAGTTACTGATTCAAAATGCTATTCAGGCATCCTATCAGAAGAAATTGTTCTACTGTCATTGTTGTATACAACTAAGTAAGTGACGTTAAGAGCAAAGTTATAGTCAGAACGGATAAACTTCTTGATCATAAAAATCTAACAATTTCCGTCAAATCGCTTAAATCAGTTAATGGTGATCTGTTACTGTGATCTTAACTGTCTCCTGTAGCACGCTTATTACTGAAAGAAAATTATTGATTTATGTTCACCAATCTAATCTATGTATCAACTAATTTGCTGTCATCACAGCTATAGAAGGATGGAGTTCAATACTGTGAAGACGTAACAATGTTTTTAATTGGTTAGGGCTTTACTACTAGTCGATTTCAAGGTCATTAGGGCACGGAGAACGCTGGGGAAAGTAACGCCAATTATCGCAACCATGGTAAATCGGGAAACACGTCGCGGCATTCGCTTGGAGTAACTTCGGAAAACCAAGGAAAACCGAAGTCAGGACAATCGGACCGGTGATCCAACATGCGAATTTCCGAATTCCAGTCTCGAGCGTTAACCACTCACCCAACAAGTTCGGTAACACAACAACCCCAAAATACCTTCCCAAAGAAGAAACGGTTATACGTGGATCTCAAGTTTCATTAAGTCTGAGTAACGGTCTCCAGTAAGTTATCGTATTACTGAAGCTGTTGAACCAAAAAATAGTGTCAAAATACTAAAATACAACAGCGATGAATGAGGACGAATTTTACGTAAGGATCTGAAATAATTTAATATTTCGAATATTGAAAATTATGAGTCAGCTGAAAAGGAGACCCTGATCAAGAGCTTCACTGCAAACTGTTCCAAATTTTTATAGTTTAGCGCTGTTATTCTCTGCAGTTGGTTTGTAGAATAGCTGTTATAGTTGAAGGAGGAAATTGTAACTTTACGCAGAGCATTTGACCACTCGGAACTTGCTTTCCATTTAAAGCAGAGGGTCTGGCTGCGAGTAATATTATAAAGTCTATAAGCTGAGTAATGATAAAAAGCTACATTATCACCTGTTTAAAAAAGTTTTCTCACTGATAGGAAGCTATTATTTGACTTCCGTAATTGCTGCGGATGATTCTTTTCAAACATTTCTAGGACTCATTTTCAGTGATATTTCATTGTATGTGTACTAAGATTTCAGATATGTCAAGATGATGTTTCGCATTGTGGTTGATAACTTCATTTTACATAGGCCATATCAAAACTGATTACATCCTTCGCTTCCGTAAAAGTTTTTCATCGCAACAAAACTAAGTTCTGTGAATAGAAACTTAGAACGCGTCGCTACGAACGTGAGGAGATTATGCCAAGAAAATTTTTCTTCGGTCTGCCAATAAGATCTTTACTATTTTTTCCCATCCCATGTTTTTCAAAAATTAAAACTAAATTAAGGTTATAAATAATTAAAGTCGTTCGCAATCACAAATATTAAAGAACGAATTATTCCCCGACGTTGGCCATAAATACAATTCTCTCGGGTGTCAAGCTGAGTGAACAAGTGTTTCCCTACTTCGTTGGAAGATGGTGGCGTTTTTATCGCCGTAATATATAGTGGAAACTCTTTGTTCACTCCGCTTGTTATGCGAGGGGATTATTATATCGAAGTTTAAGGGTTCAGACTGATAGACAAAGAAACAGACAGTGTAAGTTAGGGCGTTGGCATGTGTGTGTGTTTCTTTAATTGATCTGATCGTTATGTATTATCTATATTGTGTTGAAAAACAAATGTTTTTAGTTATGCAGATGATGGAAACGTGATTACTCGTGGCCAAACAGTATGATTTAAAACGTGTGGTGCAATTAAAATGAAAAATAGGAAATAAAGTAGAAACAAGCTTCGGCAATAACCAGATTCAGTTAGCTCAATACTTCGACTGGACTTATCTGCACCAAGCAGAAATTATCAAGCCTGAATGGACAGCATAGGCACTGTTTACACATTGTGTTTATGAGCTTCTTTCCTCATTCGAACTCGACTGTAAGCTTAATGAGAGATTTCCATCTGCAGTTTTCTGACACTAGCTTGAGGTGTTCTGAATGTTAAAACTTTTAGATTTGTATATTTCTTACTATTTTGTTGTTGAGACGCATTATAACGTATTTTTACTGTCAAGTTTATGAAGATAAAACCTACCAGCCTTTCTGCCAGTCGTTCATTGCCTTTTAGCAGACGTCTTATTCTAGGTCCGTAGACTTTCAAATCCTAAATAAACCCTGCCGGTTGGAAAAGATTTCTCGCTAGCATTTGCAAATAACCCTATCGTCAGCTATTGTTGTACGGTTCCCTTTTCCATTTTTCATTGCCGAAGGGCTATTCTTTGTTCTATTGTTCATTTAAATCCATGGTAACTGTTTCCATGATTACGTACTATATGAATACCCATTTTAATGTAATGCAGTTATTTGACCCAAATCCTTATCAGTCACTGATATCATTGTTTTCATCTAATGATTTGAAAAACATCAAGTATTAAGTTCACGATCCTGAATCTTTAAGCAGTGAATGTGATAGAACTGTTTGTGATATTGTGAATGTTGGTCTAACAATAAGATGTCGCGATCGATAATAAGACAAAAACTTATTAGAGAGATTTTATGCAGTGTCATTAGGTTTATATTTAGAATTTATTACAAAGTTAGAATGCAAGGCAGACACACTGTTAACGCATTCGGTTTATTCCGTTAAAGAACTTTCCTTCCTCTATCAAATTCGACTGCACAGCTGAAACAACGATTTCCTTCTGCAATATTCTGATGCTAGGAAGTTCCATATAGGATGGTTTGTTTACCGACTGGATGAGAAAGCCCGCATAGCCGGCTGTATGGTCTAGCGGTGAAGGTTCCCGGCTACTAACTGTGCGGTCGTAGGTTCGAAACTATGTTGGGTGATTTTTTTTTCCTTTCGTTTTCAAACCATTCCAACATACCCACTCTTACATATAACATATGTAATTTCTGTAATAAACAATTAATAAAAATTAACACATCAGACAAAAAAAACCTATTTCTATTAAATCTTGCTGAATAAAATCTTCCCTAACTGTAAGCACAGGGCTATAAAAAGATTCATCTCTTAAATTAACTCCTCATAACTAACGATTTCTAGCACACTCATCTCTGAAATTTTTGAAAGAGTGACTATTTTCAAAGAACATACCAGATATAACTTTTTTTTAGCTTATGGCTTTACGCCTCGTCGACGTCGAGGTGACGGACTGGGGACAAGGAACGGAAGGACTTCGGCCATGGTCTTTTAAAACATCCATCCCAGCATTCATCTAGAGTGATTTGGGGAAACCATGGAAAACACAAATCTGGATGGCCGTACAAGGAGTTGCATCTGTAGCCTCCAGAATGCGAGGCCAGAGTGTCACTGCTTATCCCATCACACTCAGTCATTACAATCTGTCACAATGTTTAAAAAAACTGCTTCGGTTAAAAAGGTGATTATATAGAAAAAAAGATAATTTTCAGCATTTAAAATGATGAATATATTACAGAAAATAAATTGATTTTGTATCTATAATTGGTTTGGTCACCTTACTTTTGGGATTTTCTTCGTACAATCAACATGGATTCCAGCTGTATTTTTATATATCAGCCTGATTATTTAAGTTGGATAACTGAAGACAAACCAATAAACTTTTAAACTAATGTGCTGATGATAAATTATTTAGTTTGCGTGTTATAGAGGCCGGTAAGAGGAAATTTAAGAATTTATTTCCTCATACAGCGTTGTCAAATTTCCTGCTTACGTTGTCGAGTTGACGGTTTTCTAGCAGTGCTAAAGAGATTCCATTCCGTGTTCAGAGGGACTAATGTCTCATAGCTAGTATACATTATCAAAAGTAAAGACAAATTCCGTTTCCCTCCTGTTTGACCTATTGTACCTTTATATAGATTGAATTTCATCCTTTATAACAGTTTGATTCTTTATACAGATTGTCAATATCCATTTAATCACGAAATTTTCTTTCTTTATATATCTTTACTTCGCTTACATGACGGACGGGGGCCTTCGTCCTGTAAGTTGTCGCAGCTTCTGTGGTAAAAGCCGAGGTGTGGTAATCCAACGGTCGTGAGTTCGATCGAGCTTCAAGTTGTATATTTTTCGTTCTTTATTTCCATTTCACGTTGTTGATAAAATACATAGCATATATCTGTACAACATAAAAGTGTCTACATATGGGTAATAATTATGTTTACAAGAGAATGGTTTTAAAATAATTTCTGATCTTCAAATGTCATCAAGACTGAACAAGGAAATACTTGTCATTCTTTCCTTAAATTGGCTTTAAGAAAGTTCTTTCTGTCGTCCATTGGAAGTGGCAGTTCTATTCCTACCATATACTTTTCTAGACCTCGCCTCTAGCGTGAAAAAGTTCACAAACCATACAGTCGCCATACAATTTGTTAAGCTACTACCATCCTGGAATTATTTATAACCGGCAAAGTATCGAGGAGTATTGTAGTTAAAAAATCACAAATCTGAACCGCGAAACAGTCTTTGTAAACTGGAAAATACTTTCCTTGGTTTCTATGAATCCTTGAAAACTAACCCTGCTCTTAATTTAAGAAATTATAATGAATGATACATTTCTAATTTGCGTCCATTATTAATTTTAAGATAATTTGGTCCTATCTGGCAGTATTGCGGAACGAATTACAAACAGCAAAAGCACTTATTTATAATCAATTAGAATTTTTGGTTAATGGACAAACACGGGAATAATCATCATATTCGAGGAGAGGTAGATTTTTTTGTATTACGAAATTACAGAAACAATCACAAAGAGATTATTTCTGAAAAATGTGTTTGCAAGACAGATTGAATGAAACTGTCTTCCTTAGCTGCGTTTGTATACACTCTGAAGAGGAAGGAAGTACCATTAGCACCATGGTCCTGCGATTAGCGTTCGAGGTTTCTCGAACGGACGGTTCTTAGTTCGAATCCAAGTATTTCAATTTTTTTTAAATTTATTTTTATTCCCTTTATAAACGTTCCGAACCTACACATAGCTTATGCGAAGAATATATCCTTGATTCTTTCCTAACTGCGTCAGGGAATAACATACTCGAAACTGAAAGTGTCAAATGTTTCTCAACCAGCAGTCAACGTAAATATGAACGGTTGTGTGTGGCGGCAACAGGGAAAGAAAACTACTCGGGATTCTAGCCGCGACACGAAATCACATTGTCTGTCCCTTATCAAACGGCTCTCATGTTTCCAGTGGCGGATCCAGGATTTTGGTTTGGGAGAACCTTATAGTGAATTTTGAATTTTGGTGGGGGGGGGGGGAGGGTAGGGAGGTTTAAAGGTATGTTTCCAAAATAATTATATTACTTTAGAACGATATAATTTATTATTAGTTTCAGAAACTAATAATTTTTTGTTGGAATTATTTCTCTAATTCTGTAGGGTGACTATAATGTTTATGCATTAGGTAAATACATAAGAGGAAATCGCAAAGAACTAATTATTGGTTCAATAAAAAATTAAACTACCATTGTCACTTAAAAATTTACAACCGGATTATTATCGTAGGACAAACATAAATTCTTTTATAACTGGTATAAGTAAAGAAAGTTCGTTGAGAATCGGGCTTATAAGCAGGAGTTCTAAAATTACCCGGGTTTTTTTTTTCGTTTTCTACAATGCTGTTAATGATTTTGGTAAACACACTTTCTGTGCTTTACAGCATTGCGATTTGATATATACAATGGTTAAATATTCATTACTTAATGAGGCATGAAATTTCCTGCGTTTTTTCTCTATTTGGAATTACTACAGTATAATAACATAAACAAACACTAGCATTTAGCGATGAATGGTGTTGCCACTAGCGTGATTGTTCTTTAGTCTCAGGTGTAAAGATGAACGTTCACGTTTCGTCACCCGTGATAATCGACTCCAAAATCACCTAAGCCTCAACAATTCAAACAAACACAGTCTACCGGTAAAATAAGGTTGATTGTGTCTAAAGACCGGAAGAACGAGCGTCGTGGGTGAGCGGTAACGCTCGGGACTTGTGTTCGGCAGGAGGCGGCTTCTAATCCCCGATCGGCCATCCAGATATGGGCCATCCATGCCTTCCTCAAATCACTCCAGACAAATGCTGAGTTGATTCTTTTAGAAGGCCAGGGCCGAATTCCTTACCGAGAGGCGTGATAGGAGTAGTGGCAAGGATGTCGGTCATGCCCTTTTAAAGGAATAATTCCAGTTTTCATATGGAGTGATTTGGGGAAACCTTCAAAACCCCAGATCTGCATGACCGAACGAGGATTTCAGTCTATGACCTCCCGAATGTGAGGCCAGAGCGTCACCGATTTTCTAAACCTTTAAATTAAAGAAAATAATTTAATGCTCAGGAGTCCTTACTTTTTGGATTGCCCTAGTATAATTAACGTGTATTCCCACTGTATTTTCAATTACCAGCAGTAATTTCCAGCATTAGCCTATATAGTGAAATATATAAAATCTTTTGCCGAATGTGCTGCTCGTGTTGAATTATTACGTGTATTATTTTCGCGTTATAAAGGTATTCTTCTTGGTCGAAGGAAGTAGGAAAGTTAAGACTTTTCCCGGTCCCATGTTGCCACATTGGCTATCTACAACGTTGCCACGTCTTCTGATTACTGGCAGTGGTGTAGCAATTTTCCTATACCAGGAATCGTGTCTCATTGCTGGACGGTGTGAAGAGAGCAGACACATTGGCGAAATGAAAAAAAAAATTCCGTCCAGTTTGATCTAGAATATTTTTTTAAAACTTATTACTTTCGTAATAACAATCTGATTCTTTATACAGATTACTTGAAATTTTGTATCTTTAAATACATATCTTTAGTTTGGTTATATAATTAACGAGGTAGTTCTATACGCAGTTGAAGGTGGCTGAGTGGTAACGAACTTAGTTCTCGACATGGTGGTCTTGGGTTCGAACCCACGTTGTCCCGGATATTTTTTCATTCATTATTTCCTTGCTGTAAAATATATATTATATATGTAATACAACAACATTATTATATTTTACAGCAAATTGTTTAAAAATAATGTCTGATCTCCAATGAGAATACACTTGTTGGATGTAGATCGATAACTTTTTGTAAGGGAACTTGTTGTGTGAATATAAGAAACTTTAATTATAAGCAACAATTACAGTTATTTGATTTCTATTTAAATGTGGGTTTTTTGAATTTAAAATTACGAAGTATTTATAAACATCTATAAACCCACCCTCCCGCGTAACCCAGAGAGGCTTTTCAAGTCTTCTTGCGATTCTAGTATCCTATTCATGATCATACATAATATTTGATTCACATCTTCTTGCCCATATATGTTAGTGGTTTTTGTTTTACTTAAATCAGGTATTATTAAAACACGTCCGTTTCACGGTTAAGCAAGAATGCAACAAGCATCTTCTGTTTTATTCACCACAGAGATTATACAATATCCATAGACAGCATAGATACTTAGACAAAGACAATTTTATTTCGATATCATATTATAACACCCCCACTATATCGAAATAAGTGACAGCCTCGCAAAACATTACAATATATTACTTAATAAACCTATTTTCTTAATAAGTTTGTAATGTTTGGAGGCACACAGAGCTTTAGTGAGAAAGTCAGCAGGCATTTCAGCAGTTTGCATGTATTCAAACTTAATACATTTATTTAATACAGCATCACGGACAAAATGGTAACGAACATTAATATGTTTAGACCTCTTGTGCATTTGCTGATTACTAGTAAGCTTCAATGCACTCTGACTGTCACTAAAGATAGTAACCATACACACATTGCCCGTGATTTCACATAACAGATTTCTTAAATATACTGCCTCTCTAGCAGCACCTGACAAAGCCATATATTCTGCTTCAGTGCTTGACAGAGCTACAGTTTTTTATTTTCTACTTTCCCATGAAATAGCAGAACTAGACATTACAAAACAGAAACCTGTGCAAGACCGTCTGTCAATAGTGTTAGTTGCCCAGTCAGCATCTAAAAATCCTTGTAATTCTACCTTTTCAATTTCAAAACATGCTATCACAATTATGTACTTTGTAGCCCTCTGGTAAATGCATGCAAATATCTTTCTTTAGATATCCATTTAAAAAAACAAAGTCTGAAGTTACATTTAAATGCTAGATTCCTAACCATAATTGTGCACCAGATTGCAAATAAAGGTCACAATATAAAGTGTCTAACCACCAATGAAATGGTTTCATGATAATCTACACCTGCTATTTGGCAAAAACATTTAGACACTGTTCTAGCACGGTATCACACTTTATCATCACTTTCAAATCCTTTCTTATTCAAACACCCACTTTCACTGCACTTGCTGTTGAAGCCATCAACCTTGCCTCCAGGGCTTGGATGCGATTCTCCTGTCTGACCATAAATGCCTTCATCTTCTGCATCACTTGCTGGAATTCTCTGACGATATCATCTGGAACAGAGCTGTCTTCTTCTTTACAGGCCACACTTAATAAAGTTGTACCATACCTCTGAGGCGGTTTCCTTATTCTTTTAGGCAGTGTCTTAATTTCCACACTCTCAGCTGCAGT
>JARYHS010010134.1:0-11000 GCA_031002005.1 Vandiemenella viatica
CTTAAAAAACTCAGAATAATTTCTATCAGCTCACGTCAAATGAGAGGGTGTGGTTTCCACATGCATCAGAATATTTTCGGAAAACTTCCTCCACGCTGTTTGCAGTGGTCAGTTCTGCATGCAGTGATGTATCATTATTGTCACGAGGAAGTATGCTAATCCTGACTTATTCTTCACATTTAGTTTTTCCCACAATGCACTTCCTTTATAATAAATATTCCGTGTGGCTGTAACGACCTGGTATCAGGGTATTTATTGGCTGCGTATTCCGCTCCTGTCGTAGCCGCCTTAACCTAACCCGGTAGTCCTACCGGGTAGAAGGAATCTAAAGATTAAGGTGGAATCCGAACTACGGAAGCATTCAGGCGTACTTCACTTTGCACACCTAGAGGTGAAGGTCGCGTCAAGGGTCAATGAAAATCGCCGCCGAGAAATGGATTCGAACCGGGGACCTTTAGACCCTCAGTCAGACACCTTAACCACTGAGCTACCAGACCGCTACAGATATACTAACATTAGCATGTCGCTGACGCTAACTCATAAGATTTTTCCCATCCAAAAATCGCCCAACGGGCCTAAAGACATTTTCACTTCAAAAACTAAAAATCTAACTTAATCCACAACCAGAATGTTGGTCCAATCTTCTTGAAGGAGATGAACAGTACCGAGCTTCTTTGTCAGAGGCAGGAAAGCCAATTTCTTTCCTCAGGGGACTACAATTTCACGAAGAAGCAAAACCACGGAGCGTCCTGGTGTAGCTCTTACAATCAAATACAACTCCTAAAAAATTCTGATCACCATGGGATTTGAAGCCGCGACCGGAGAGAGAAACATTCAGAAGCAAACGCGTTAACCGCTAAGATACTAGAACGCCATGTCTTGCGGCACACGTGTGATAAGTAGTATTAAAATCGGATAAAAAATGTATTTTTATATGTAGAACATTGTAGAAATAACGAACAAATATTCATTTGTGTATATTAGATACGAGCATAAAGTATACTTTCGTGGCTTTTAAAGCGCAAAACGTCAAACGTATAGCTGCGGATATACTGTTAACAATAGAATGTTGGTAATATGAACTCATAGATTTTACCCATTCATCAAGCATCCAACGCGCATATCAAACGCGTAACACGTCATAGCGTAAAGGCGCGTTCCCACGATCCCTTGTAACGAAGGCGAGACGGGATGGGACCTCATTAGCTGAAGTGAAGGGACGACCGCGGGCCGCAGGTTAGTCCTAGCTTACCTTACCGCCACCTCCGCACCACGTTGCCTAGTGTCGTTTGGCACACAGCACTTTATAGCAACAGAAGGGGTGCGCACCGCTGCTGCAAACCGATGGCAACAGCGCACCGCTACACACGCCTGTGATGTTTACCGACTCAGAGTGGGTAGCTGCCTCTCGTCTTCGCTAGCAGAGGCGGCCCTGTTCCCATGACGTGTGGTTGAGTATTCGTCCCGTCCCGTCTCACCTTCGTTACAAGGGATCGTGGGAACGGGCCTTAACGGTGACGGGAAGTTGCGTCCCAGCATCGCCTAACGAACTATAGAAATTTTCACGTACAAAAAAAAAAACAAAAAAAATAGCGATTGAATGAACATAAAAACGCTTGGGAGTTGAAATGGAGCCTTGTGTGTTGGCGCAGTCCCTGATTCACTCGCCAGACATCCCGGTTGTGTGCGTCTGGTAATTTCCCGTCTGCAGGTGGCGAGATGGCGACCAGCCGCCTATCTTTACGACATCGCCGGCTAAACTTTAATTAAGTTTATTATCGGAGGAAGAGCCCGCCTGCGGGACTCAGGTGCGCCGCTGTGGAACCCCGACCATATTTCCCGCCGATTAGTACCGTCATGCTCTACATACATCTGATCTACATGTGTCAAACATGGCTGCGAATTGGCGAATAAATACTTCACAGCATTTGAATTTATCGATTCTCCTTCACCTTTGTAGTTACACAATTTATACGTAAAAGCCATTAGTCACCTACTGTTTCGCACAGGTAAAGGAGATGGGTGAAATTAATATTCATGAAGACTGCGTGGACTTCTCGAATTATGGTGGAAATAATATCCAACAAGAATCAAACAATTATTTTTGTCCCGTTCATTCAATTGAGATTCAGTAAACAAGCATGGATATGTTTCCAGAATGTCAGAAATAATTTTATGGGAAAAGGAATCGCTCATAACTATAAAGATTTGGTAAATGAGATAATTGCTGCATAAAAAAATTGAGATGCAATGTGTCACTGAACTCCGATATGGATTACTTCCGGGAAAGCTGCAGCGACGTGTATGAAGAAGGTGAAAGGTTCCATAAGGACTTAATGAATTTAGAACACCGGTACGAAGGGAAGTGGATGCCTGCCATACAGGCTGATTATTGCTGAAATATTATTCAGGACTGCAAATATATTCACCAAAACAGAAAAAGACTGTAAATAGTATGAAAATACGCATTTTTTTAACTGTATGTACAATGATCAATGTATTTCAGTAAATATAAAAATAAACGTTTAAAAAATAAAAATTCCTATTACTAAAAAACTGTGCCTGATAGAAGTACTCTTAAAGTAGATATGAGTACAGCGCATTGATTTCAATAAGAATCACTACAAATATCTCTATTAAAAAAGATATTTTTATATGTAGAACAGTCTCACTGCTCACCACTGCTCAGAGGGCCCCCAAGCATAACTCAGGGGCCCACAGCCTCAGCTCAGGGGGCCCCTACCAGCAGCACAAAGCAAAAAAGGTCACCCATCTGGTCTGAGGGCCCAAAATAATTTTTTTGCACTGGGGCCCTTGTTGACCTAGCTACGCCACTGTGTGCCACACATTTGTATCTTTTATAGTTTGTTAGAAATAAAAATGTAAAATCTGCTCCTTTCTTTTTGAATAAGAGGATATGAGAATGGGCGGATCGTATTTTGAAATCTGATTCTCCGTCTCAGCTCACCTGCGAGATTGTAGTATAATCTGTTGCCCGCTGCTTGTAGCTGACTCTGTCCTGTCCCTCCCCTTTAGTGGCGGCTGCCCCTGGTAATCAAGTTGTGAGCCGCTACCTCGTCTGGGGTGCCCAAATTGCGAGTAATAACGTCGCCGGGCATAGCAGTGATTATTGCGGGGCCGCGGATTGGCCGCCAGCCACCCCCACCTCCCCCCAGATTTATGTAACACTTACCC
This sequence comes from Vandiemenella viatica, assembly GCA_031002005.1. Lineage (NCBI taxonomy): Eukaryota > Metazoa > Arthropoda > Insecta > Orthoptera > Morabidae > Vandiemenella > Vandiemenella viatica. The sequence continues at coordinate 3,196 of JARYHS010010134.1, forward strand.
CCACCCTGAAACCCCGGGGAGCTGAGCCTCCTCGTATCCGGCCGTTGCCGTTGTTGTGTTGTCGCTGTTCCTAGTCTTCGGTATTAACACCCCGTTTATGAGGTCTTACTAGCTGAAGCTCTCTAGGCTCAGTGCTATATACACTGGGGCGCGTATACAAACTCCACCACACTTGTTTCAGAAAGCTATAAGACTCCGTGAGCTTCACTGTACCATTTTGTAGTCGTGTAACGTGTTACATAGTATCAAAAAAAGAAATCAACCATTCTGGTCAGTTATATAACCCAGACAGATTTTATGCATAGATTAGTTTATTACCAAAGCTAAAAAAAAAAAAAAAAAAAAAAAAAAAAAAAAAAAAAAAAACTGCGCTTGGGGTATGCTTGGGGGCCCCCAAAGCGTAGGGACCCCGGTGCACTGCACCGCCTAGCCCCATAGTAGCTACGCCCCTGGTGGCACACAATAATGGACAGAAGAACGTCGAAAGTCTGTAACCCCGCCTATTAGTTCCCTTCGCTGCCGCCAGTGGCACTGCTGTCTGTTTACCTGGAAATGGCGACGCTACGGGAGAAGTCGTTTTGTGTACTACAGTATACAAAAAGTGAATCCACTGTTGATGTTCAGCGTGCGTTCCCTGCAATCTGTTGGGTTATGTGCAGTGTTGCCACCCTACGAAAACAAAAATCGCTTGACCTGATCTAAAAACTCACTAGATTACTGGATATTTAGAACTAAAAGATTCGCTAAATAAAATAAATAAAAATGGTAAAGTAAGCAATATAAAAATATTTTAATAATTAGTAATTTCATTAAATTCAACATAACATTGTATTAAAAATCAACATCAAATTCTTCAATCGGTATTTCTTCTTCGTGATCTTGGTCTATCCTTGGAGTTACAGAACTAGCATACGTGGAAGGATGTGATGAATCGTTAGTCTTAGTTTCAATCACATCAGCCGGATACTCGTAACTGTAGTGGTTTTATTCCCACAATTTTTAACTGATTCATTAAAAAAAGTATGCTATTAAAAGTATTTACAGCCATCCTATTTCTCAATTTGTTTTTAACAATGTTCATTGTACTGAAAATCCTTTCCATTGCGGCATTCGAGTGAGGAAGTGATAAAGCAGATATGGCTAAATCATATAACTCCAGAAAAGTATTTATTGAGGCAGCATTCTTGTATTTTCGAACTTCAGCCCAAAATTCAATGACACTGTAGCGTTCCAATGAACATAATTGATTCCATGCCATTTCTGTAGGAGTTTGTCAATTTTTTCGTCATCAAATTCGAGTTCGAGGCAAGATCTACTATTTTGTTGTCTTTGCCCTGACGAAGAGTATTTGCAACCCTCAAAAGACACATTTTTCCCCAAATAATGTAGTTGAAAGGAAGCGAGTATATTTTTCGAAACTCTGTAAGGGTTGAAAATCATTAAAAATCACCAAATAATTTATTGGCGATAACATATTTAAGAAATTAAAATTCACTAAATCTAGCGACAAAATCGCTAAGGTGGCAACATTGGGTACGTGAAAGATTAGGTGTAAGTACCAGTACCGGCCATGCCCGCTACTCTTCTCCAGTTTTGAATTCGATACTAATTAGGGAGAAGTTAATGCGTGTATGACAACAAAGGGGCTACCTTTTTGATGTTTATAGCGCAAGAAATGATGCCATGTAGAATGTATAGAGTAAAACTTCGAACTTTCCTCTAACCAGTGAAATGTGACAAGTATTTGAATCTTTTATAGTTTTCGGACCGCGCGTGGTGGGTGAGCGGTTAACGCTCTTGCCTCGCATCGGGAGGACGCCGGTTCGATTCCTCGTCCAGGAATCCGATTTGGGTTTTTCACGATTTCCCCAAATCACTCAAGGCAACTGCCAGGATTATTCTATCAAAAGGCCATGGCCAAATTCCTTCCCGTTCCTTGTCCCCAGTCCCATCCCAACTCTAATGACCACGACGTCGACGAGGTGAAAAGAAAATACAGTTTACGAGAAATGAAAATGCAAAATATAATCTTCCTTTTCCAATAACTCTCTTCCTGTGATCGCTATTCAAATATCTCTACTTTACCTAATTACTGACAATTTAATATTATTCTACTTTTACCTTAATCGAGTTCTTTGGTTGCTTCCAACAGGAATGAGTTCTTTTATGTTATCTTTTATACTTGAGATGAACTTTAACGTTAGCCCTCCGATTATGATTTTATCTTTTGTGCTTGCTGTTTTTATTTGAAATAAAAACGTATGGTTGAAATTAACTCTCTTTCTTCAGGAAAACCATTTATTCTACAATCAATATTAAATATTACTGTGTGTAGTCAATCAGTTAATCACACATTCATTACAAACTTTTTAGTGCACTCGACATAATTTTTACAAAAATACGTTTTTTATCCGCTGCACACGAAACTATTTTTTACATACATCAACTTTCCCCTATTTGAAGTCATACTATTTATATAATACTTCCGCGTATCTACCAATGTAATCAGTCTTAGTCATGCTTCTCTAAGCACTTATGTTATCACTGGACCCAAAGCCCGTCAAAAATGACGAGTTTAACTGAGTGTAATGGTAATTTATATCTCTGCAGTTGCTTAACTAAATAGAATGGTTATAACATAAAGCTCTTTGTAATTTATCGTACCTTGTGCTGTAGCAAAAAGCTTTAGTTGTCAACTTGGTCCAGGCTACATTTCAGCCTAACCACAATCGCCGCTAGTAGGCTATTTCTGATAGAAAAGCAAAGCTTAATCACGCGCGAATTAATACATTCCCTGTATCGCATGTCAGGGTCATCACGTATCGCGAAATAAACTTGATAACAAATCTTCACAGGTTCTGACACCTTTCCTTCTTAATACATGTGATGAAGATTGATATTTTAACGGCTGAGACAGCTTAAATCGGCTGAAATAATGACCCCAGTGAGAACGAAGGATGCAAAAAATAAATCTTTACAACTTACGCTATTTCACGTAATATTTAATTTTGATTTAGGCCACATATATCGCGATCAATCTGGAACTTCTTTCATTCGAACTATGTAATGATTTTAGTAAAAAAATCTAATAATTAATATGGTAGTTTAAACGCAAAACAGCGTTCCGATAGTTCATGCCTTAGTAATTGCTTAACTAAATAGAATTGTTAAAAAATAAAATCCAGTGTAATTCCTCGTGCCTTGCGCTGAAGCTAAAGGTTTCAGTTTCCATCCGGGTCCAGATTGCATTTCAACTTAACCACATACTACGATAAACTTGCGCGAGGAGAACAATACTTCTATCTCACGCATATTAATACATGAACAGTATCGCGTTTTAGTGGCAATAATACATCGCGATATAAATTTGATCGAAAATCTTCAAGAGTTTTTACACATTTCTTTTTTGTTATTACGATTCAGACCGACATAAAATGTTTGAATGGCTGACACAGTTGCAGAAATAATAGGCTCAGTAATATTACACAGTTGAAGCAAAGGAAATTAAAATAAATCTTATAAACTTACAATATGCCACGTAATATTTGTTCCAAGTGTAGTGTAGGATGCACAGATCGGGATCAGTGTGCAACTATTTCCGTTTAAACGAATTATTAATTTCAATAATAGGTCACAGTTTAAATTATTTTTTAAAAAACTAAATTATTCATGCCCTCTGCTGAAACGTCAAATGCCAGTTGTAATTCTGACTCTTGCTAAGTAACAATCTAACCAAATCATTCGATACATTGATGCTCGAAACACAAAGCTTTTATCTTACATATCTATGGACACAGAATTTAAGGAATACTTCTATATATGAAAAGAATATTACGTAAATATAAGCATCTAATGATTGATATGTTGATTTCAACGCAATACATACTTTTATTTCAGTGTTCTGTCAGATAATTTATTCGCGGAAGCTTAGAAAAGTTATAAAATAACGTCCATTACCAATAATAATGACGCAAAGCGTGACGTCATTGGGCAACGTCATAGATTACTTCAAGCCGTGACAGGTGACGTCATACATGACAGCTTGCTTATTATATTAATAGATCGTTCTTAACGCGCCTGTCATAAAGTCGTTATTCTCATTAGAATATGTTCATCTTAAACTGCCATTCCACTTCAGCCCGTTATAACAGCCTTCAGATCCAGCCCTTGTATGATATGTTATTAGAAGAATTATGCATAGCAAGCTGAGAGTTGATTACTTAAGGACTTGTATATATTTTGTGTGATTCATTGTGTATAGGCCTATGTGTCACGTAAATGAACATTTTTTTAAAAACTATGTAAATGCTATGTAATTGTTCAAGGTCAGTGTTATGTGTAAATCATTTATTAAAAATTTCTTATTGTAATTGTTGATAATACGATGTTTGGAGGACAATTTTTAACAGTTTGGAATGTTATATGTTGATAATTTAGTGTGTAAATGCATTTAAACGGTATTAACTTTCATTTCAAGATGTTTTCTAATGATTGTGAGTGATTTTGTTGATTTTGTAATTATTTTTGTATGGATTTAATTGTTAAAGTATTGTTAGAATTTGAGAAAAATTGATAGGATCTGTTTGAATTCTACTGGATCTTTCTGTCGTGTCTCTAAAAACAAGTGGCAAAGACGAGTTAGTTCGTTAGTTGAGCAATGAGTTGAATGTTAATTGGAAGTTAGAATCGCTGAAATATTTGTTTAATTGTGCTTAGTTACCTTTGGTCTAGCCGATACCTTTTATGTATGTACTGTGTAATGTTACTGTAGATCTCGCGAAAAAAAACCTAAGTAAAAATAACCGGACTAGTTATTTAATGCAACCAATAGCTTATCACCGTCCATCTTCAACAAACTTCCTTGGTTTCTTCTTGGTGCCAAGTTTGCTCCTTACTACCGAAGATACTTCACAAAAAGGCCAATTAGTCTATACTATTCATAATGTTAATAACTGTAATAATAACATCGTATTTTTTACTTATAACTGCAAGTTGACAAGAAACACGTCTTTCACATATAGTTTCCGAAATTACTCCACGGCGTATCATTTTAATGTCACTGAATTAATAATCGATAAGCTAGTCAGTCTTGAAGATTAATAAAAAGAATTCATACCAAATGCTCGTGTGGGCAAATCAATGTATTAAAACTACTAGCTGTAATCTGCGACGTAGTACACATGAACCTATGATTTTATTGATAGAATTGGATATTGAAAGCTTTAAGTTACGTAACTAGTGTCCTAAACACACGGAGTCGGGATGGTAATTATGAAGTGGAAGCCATCACATTCCATTCTACATGTTGGTGTTTTTCATCTGACGTCCTTAGTCACTATGATAATTGTTTTTTTGTTTTTGGTCTACTTTCTTGCAACTAAACGAAATGCTTTTTATGGCAAATGCGTTTTGTCTTTATTTAAGACATCTTCAGTGCTCTAGACAAAACGCGTTTGCCAATAAAAGCATTTTGTTAGGTCACAAGGGTTTTTTTTTTTTTTTTTTTTTTACCGATCGTGGTGGTGTAACCGGATAGCGGGCATCCAGATTTGAATTTTCCATGGTTTCCCAAATGACTCCAGGCAAATGCCGAGATGCTTCCTTAAAAAGGCCATGGCCGAATTCCTTCCCATTCCTTGCCCCCATCCTTTCCCGTCTCTAGCTGTTGAGAGTCGTAAAGCAGTTAATTTTTTTTTTTTTTTTTTTTTTTTTTTTTTTTAAAACAGGTAATTCCACCATTTAATCTGTATCATGAATATAACAAACTAAAAAACTTATTAACTGTTGTAGACAACCTACCATAGTTCCTATACTTTATAATAAGTTGTGTAAAATTACAGAGACTTTATACGTCTGTTTATTGCCGTTCGGTTAGTTTTCAAAATTTCATGACAAAATATGTTATTTATCCCGAAAAAAGTGTTTCATGTCCATCATAATGACACATAGTATTTCCTTGTGAAATTTCATGAATAACAGCCGTTTAGTCATGAAAATTTAACAAACAGAGAGACAGAAATTTTTTTTCATTTATAATATTAGTGTGGACATGTTGTGGGTTGGTCACGTGTCGAGTTGCCAAATACCGTGTACATAGGAAGGTGATATCCTGAAACTTCATATATAAGCGGCAATGCGATAAATAAATTAGTTTTTACGACCAGAGAATTATTTTTTCTGGTGACGGGGGAGAGATCTTGAGTATATAAGACACTCTTGCTCTGCCGCCGGCTGCTACTGTCAGCTGTGAGTCCTAACTTCTCTGCACCCTCCCCCTTTTTTTGGTCGCTACACCTCCCCCACACAGTGAGTCGTTCCGTTCCGGCGTGCGCCCCTTTTATCGCGGTAATTATTTCGGTTGTTACATTCCGAGTGCGGACAATGGTGGAGCACTGAAAGAGAGCTCAAAGCGGCCGCCTTTCTACTCGGAATGGCCGACCAAATGGAATTCTCACAGCCGCAGTTCCATTTTTAATGCCAAGGAGGTTACTGTCGCGGCGATAATCGGGAATCCGAAAAGCCCAGGCGCCGTTCCCGGGTGTGAATTCATTTCTCGGCGGAATGCAGTCTGTGGGAATGTTCTCCGGATGAACAGGGAAACAAATACTCGGAGATAACTGACTCCGTTCGAGGGGATTTATAACTTGCCGGAACAGTAGCAACTGCACTATCTGCTGTAACCGAAAAACTCGTTTCTGAAACGTTGTTCTAAAGATTAGTGTTAGCATAATTTATCAAATTGCAGGAGAAATCATTACCTGATTTAATTCGTCGTGGGGGGGGGGGGGGGAGCAAAAAAGGAGCACTTGCCCTGGGATGTAACTTAAGGAGGACGGCAACAATTGTGTAATGGCTGAAAATTTATGTCGCGTTGCCCTTTTTTTTGATCCACCACTACCCCGGGTGGAGATGAAAACGGAATGGCAACAACGGGAGCTGCAAAATAATGTTCGAAGGGGCGTCAATCTCACTGTTTTTGCCCCGGCTTGAAAAATTCCTAGATCCGCCGATGAAAGAAATAGTTACGATACAAGTTCGACAATAATCTCAGTCTAAAGGGGGGAAAAAAGTAAAGTCGTTGGCAGGTATAACGATTTCTTTTATTTTATTTTTTATTTTTTGCTTCTGGATTTACGCTTTGTCGAATTTACTAGAGGCGGGAAGGAATTCGGACATGGCTAGTGTTGCCTCACTCGAACAGTATAGGTACGTCCGGTATGCTTAGAAATCTCTCCGTAGGCATAATACTTCTGCTGATTTCTGCCTTCAGTTGGTTATCTATACCGGTAACCACATATACAACTGGCTTGGGCAGTCTACAATTTTCAGCAAAAAGAATCCATGTATCACAAACAAATAAAAACTAAACCCACAGAAAACAATTTATATGGTTTAGTGACAGCCGACCTCACGCTCCTTTTTTACGGAGACAAACGAATCCGATTATCATGGATGAGTATCAACATTAGGCGCGGAGTTCAATTCCCCGTCAGACCAATTACATTTCGGTTTCCCATGTTGTCAGAAATCACTCCATGAGAATGGCGACATGATTACTTCGACTGGCAACGGCATATTTCCTTCCGGTTCCTTGTCAACAAACCATTACCAGATAAAATGACCTCGATTTCGACGCAAATCCATGGCATGCATAACAATTTATTCTACCTATTTTATTTTTACTTTTATCTTCTGGCTTTACGCCTTGTCGAAGATATTAGAGGCGCAAATGACTGGGGAAAAGGAATGGAAAGGAATTCGGCTATGGGGTCTTCAAGGAACCATGCCTGCATTCACTGGGAGTG